>JAZGTJ010009445.1:0-19383 GCA_036877575.1 Botia almorhae
GAGAGAGAGACAGGTGGGCTGAGGCAGAGAGAGACAGGTGGGCTGAGGCAGAGAGAGAGACAGGTGGGCTGAGGCAGAGAGAGACAGGTGGGCTGAGGCAGAGAGAGAGACAGGTGGGCTGAGGCAGAGAGAGACAGGTGGGCTGAGGCAGAGTGCCTCTTCTTTAAGAGCTGATTATTGACAGCAGATTTGCATTTCTCTGATCAAACAAACTTTGAAGTCACAAACTACCAATATGAACAATCATAATGCCAAATATAAAGCCTAAAACATGACCTGTCAAGGTGGGACAGGCCAACAGAACATGTACATACCTTTATATTAAGCCATAGGCATTAAAATAAACGTTCATTATTATAACAGACCATTGAAACTGCAGCGCTGCATGTAAACATTAAAAGCTGTATGTCTGAAGAAGCAGGAAGCTTGTTCTGTGATGTCACGTGTGTCTGCATGCACTGTTAAACACTAATACACTTTCCTCATAAACACAGATGAGTTATGAGATATGACAGAATGGGTTGCTGGAGGAAGTACACTTGAAGAATACTGTAATCTTCTACAGCCACACCGAGAAACCTTTGTTGACACAAACTCTGGAAATACACAACTGGAGAGGCAGAGCAACTGTGTGCGCATGGGGATCCAAATTTAGTAAGCGGGTAAACATCTCTTTTAAATTTCTTTTAGTACAAATAATCTTCACAGCTGCAAATGACCAGTAATTTATAAGTATCAACAAAACAAATCTGCAATGAACACACATACACTGATCTGACAAACAGTGTTAAACTAACTCAGTTTGAGCGCTGCATGCCTATAAAAACCATCACCATTCTAGCGGGTTTTGGGTGGTTGCCAGAGTGTTGCTAAGGTGTTCTAAGTGATTGTTAATGTGTTGCTAGGGTGTTCTGGCTGCTTACTTCTTGGCCGAAAGTCTCTATGAAACTCCTAGACACAGCTCAGATCTCTGCTCCGATGTGTAAAAGTATACACACACTCTACAGATGATAATGATATCAGTAACCGCTGATACAGTATCAGGGTGTGGCTGCACGGGGTCCAGCTGTCCTGTATACCCAGGAGATCCAGAGCATCTGTCACATGGTTGACCACTGGACCTCTGTTTCTTCTTCCAGTCTGTTCTAAGCAGTCTGTCTTAGCATTGCTAAACTCACACTATCACCTATTATTGAAACACAGCTCATTTTCAACACTCTAATCTACCTGATGCTCAACACACACTTCTGGTAAAAGGAAACAGTAGTGTTGACACACAGATAATGTTTCCCAGATGAAGACATGGACCCTTAAGTGACTCTGTCTGCTGTCGCCTAGGCAACGTAACATCCACAGAGGGCATGTGCATTACTGAGGAAGCACATAGGGAACAACACTAATAATGCTGTCTACTTTTGGTTTTGATTCAATGAGAGGACTTTAATATGGCTGCCCACTGGTTACTTTATTAAACATCAAAAGCCTTACAGTGTTAATAAACAGCCACAGTACAGTGGGGAATAACTGATGTTTGCTGAAACACTATTTGAACAAACCCCTAAACCAAAGTTTTAAACATCAATGTGTAACTATTTGCCTTCTTTTGTGCTATAAATGATGGTAAATAAAGAGGTGTGCTATTACTTTTTTAAGCAACCTGACATGTAGTAAAAACAGGTAAGAGCAGACTTTAACAGAAAGAGGGACTCAAGACACATGAAGACAGCTGAATATCTTACGATGCGGGAAACACCAGGGTAAGCTCATCTGACTTGAGTCCCAAGCTATCACTCAAAACCTGCCGAGAAACAACCACCACCCCCACAGCACTCCATGCAAAACTCATCACAGAAAGAAATCAAGTTATTACTAACACAAAACTGTCATTATTGGTATTAACCACTACTGAACTAACAAAGGTGGCTTCTAAAGAACAGCCCATATACATTTCTTGGTCATACAGCAGTGCTGCATGTCAACGCAGTGACCACAACTGTACTAAGTGGAGTCATTTGGCACAAACCATTGTCAGCTTTGCAAATGGGGATAAATACTCTTACTTTAATAAAAATAAGGAGCATGAAATCATGTGTGTGACCTCACAGCACCCACACTGAACTACATGTTAGAACAACAGAAGGCACATAACTTTTAAAAACACCTGTATTGTATTTAATATTTAACATATATTATATAAAATATAATAATATTATATAAACTAATATTAATATTTGTATATGTATGTGTGTGTGTCTAATCTCTAATTCTGTAAGCATTTAAATCACACGGTGTGGCTCTTAGTTCAACAGTTCTCTTGGAAAACAACAGAAATTAAAGATTTTTGTTGCAATCTGATGTCATGTTAGCGTACATAAACTGTATTCATGAACGCTGTCGATAAATGGAGAAATAATGTTATGTTACCACAAACACCGACACGCACCAGAAAGAATACGAGACTTATTCCTGCGTTTATGTCGCTGAACTATTAATGCACAGAAACGCATCGCTGTTCTTACAGCATCTGCACGTGTCGTGCTGGGAGAGAGATGTAGACACATACTGTGTCCTGCATTGAAGCAGATCAGCACACGGCCTTTAACGGGCTAACACACTATAGCCTGTTAGCTCAAATCTACAGTTGTGTTACTGCATCTTATTTTTATCGCGAATCTCGCAACGGGCGTGTAAATGAAATAAAATCACGGAGTCGTGCACCAATGCCACGCGTCCTACCTGTTTCCACGAGCGTTTTATTGTCCAGAAAGGCTTGACATAACAGCTTTCAACATTAGCCAGCGACAGCACTGCTGCTGTAAACACAAACCAAACCCCGCGCACACTGCGCATGCGCCGCGCACTACTCCACTGACAGCATACTAGCGCACCAATAGTGCTCAGTACACACTGCGTGCTGCTTACTATTTGTAATAGTACGCGAAACAGTCACGCTAAGATAACGTTTCAGTTAATACTAAGCTAACACTTTCTAGAAAGTTTCCTTGATTGATCAAACTCAATAAAGCCATGATTGAAATGAAAGTGTATGATTACTGATCACTCATTCTCATTCAAGTTCTGTGGCTTGTAGAACTAAAGTTTATGTTTTACATCCCAGCTAACAGGGAATGTTCTCAGAATGTTGGCTTACAGTTGGCTAAAAGTTATTTCAGTTGTTTATGTTTATGCAGTAACATTAGTAGAATTGTTTAATATTGTATACCAAATATACAGTCATGGCCCAAAATATCGTCACACTTCTCTCAGAAAATTGTTCCAATTGCAAATGTTTTGGTATTTACGTGCTTATTGTTTTTGTTTGCATTGGAACAACACAAAAAAACAGAGAAAAAAAGTCAAACTTGGACAAAATTACTGGAGACTGGACAAAAGACTGGACAAAATTATTGGCACCTTGTCAAAATTGTAAAAATTCCAGTAGAGAGGTGTAAGAAACGTATTCATGGTTACAGGAAGCAGAACATGGTTTGATTTCAGAACACATGAAGCATAGAGAGCTGTAATTTTACTCGTTCACAATGAACCAGAATGAAATAAATGGGAACAGCTAATTTTGAGGGCATCAAAGGGCAGTGAACTATTGTATCAAATGACATACGGCCTGTCGTGTCATAAACACAGAGTCAAATGACTGTAACTCAGTATCATTTCAGTTCCATTATGAGATAATTTCATCTTGATAAGCAGTACGTCTGCAGGCTATGCAGTAAAGATCAAAATGCAGCTTGCATTGTTGCTATTCATTTAACGAATCGCTGAAATCACTTAATTTAGATTTTAATGTTGTTTTGACTCCGATTACTTCAAAATCTTGTTTTAGAAAGACTCACTGCACTGAATAAATGACAGGCTGTGTTTGCAATGAAGATCAGTTTATTGGAACTGTGTACTGAACTTTTTAAAACGAACTAATTGTTCAATTTGCACCAAAGCAATCGAAACGGTCATATACATCATTTTTTGGCATGTTATAATATCTACATATTAACACGATATTTCTGTGCTTTAAATTAACATCCGATTTCCTGATACCCTGATGCGTCTAACTAGCTGCAGTACCGCAGTTTACCAGCAGATGTCACGCTCATTCATATAACTGCATCATCATGGAAAGAAAAACAACACTCATGATGATGTAACTGTTTATTATCTTGGCATGCAGCTACATGTCACGACCTTTAAATTTACCTCACAAGCTTGCCCCACATATCAGAGCAAAGCTTAGCCAAGATACAAGAGCAATAACAAAGAAACAACCAAAAACAGTAAGAACTGACTGCATTGGCTGCATTCAAAAGGGAAATATATGACAAGTGGTCTTTTTGAAAGAAACCAAAAATGCAATTCAAATAATTCTTATTATTATTATTTCATCAAAAAAATCTCTAACTTTTTAGATTCTCTAAGTGATCATAAATAGCGTTATATATTTTAATATAGCAGATTATATATCATAAAAATGTGCAGTATGTCCATCTAATGATGACTCTGGCTGTATAAAATGACGAATACCCATCTTGTATTTACATTTGAATCAAACTATAGATTTGCAAATAAAATGTCTAATACAGACGTAAAAATATAACACAATATAATAAAAATATAATATAATATAAACATATCAATTCGTTTGCACACAGAAAATACAAGCAGCTCATCACAACCAGAAACGTCCTGCCTCATTAAAACAGCTAAGCAAATTTGTAAAATTTAAATGCAAACAAAATTGACATTTCCAAGGAAAAACACTTCAGACCTATTGATAAAAAAGAGTAACAATGATAATCCTGATATGATTCTGTAAGAGCAGACAGTAAGTGCTACAGGAAGTGTGTAGGGTGCACGATACGGACACAAGTGCAGGACACTCACAGCACTGGGGTGTTTGTTGCATTTCATTGGGTGACAAAAAAGAAAAAGCCTTTTTAAAGGCATGGAAACAAAATCATTAGCAACCCACCTTCATAAACACTCACACAGGATGAGAACAAACAATCCCAACAAAAAACACCCACTCGGTTCCTGATTTATGAAGCACAAGTTGTTTATCATTTTGCAGGAAGAACATTGTAAACAGAAATGTGTTCTGCATGTGTTTCATGAATGAGGCTAGATGAGTTTGTTTAACGCTAATGTCTTTCTTGTCATTTTGACTGTACGAGGCTAAATTAAAGTTTTATCAGACCAGGACAATTTTCCTCCACAGTCCTCATTTCTAACAGAAGAGTCTAGGCTTGTAAGCGTGGCTTAAAAACACTAGAAGCACAGAATTAACCCATGATTAACAGTCTGAAGTGAAGTAATACATTCATTTTCATTTGTGTGAGAGCAGAAATATCAGGAGTGAGATAAACAGAAGTTTATATATATGCTTTTACTCTAATGTAGTGATTGTGCTGCAGCTCCTCATGAATATTTGTTTAGAAGTTAAGGGGGTGTTACACTTTGTTTAGATTTTCCTCTGATTGCCATTAATACTGCATGACACTTCTACAGAATTTCTACAAAATGCATTATGGGTGTATCATTATTTTCTTAAATACTTGAAAATGACTGAAATTTGAAATATTATTTTGATTGCATCTTTATTGCCATTATCCAACAAGTTTATTGCATATCATGTTTTTTCTCCATATAAACTCTGCTCAGATCCTGGATTATCACTTCTATAGAAGATATGACGTGCATTTACTCTGACAGTTAAGACAGATGCAGAATTTAACCTCTGAAATTGACAGATGTGGTACCGGCGCTCCCCTGTGATCAGTGGTGTAGTAGCCTGAACGAGAGGCACGGAAAATGGCTCCCCATTTGGAGATGATTTCAGTCGCCTGTAGGGCTCAAACACATGCATCCATCGTTTGCCACCATTCTCCCCTTCCTGAGAACAGATAACCAGAGCTGGTACTGTTTATGTGGTACTGTTCTGGGTAACGTAACTGATATCTGGCCATACACAGCCGTAATGTCACAGTGCGACCTGAAGTGACTCCACTTAGAAAGGTCAGTAGGAAGGTTTTGTACTATATGAACATTTGAAAGTGAGTCAGCAATAATATAATCTGAAGTGACTTCAGTTACAGCATTTCACATCTGATACACATTCAATTTAATTCTGTTAGAAGGAATCAACAGAAATGTGTCACAGAGTAAGATCATTTAAGAGTGTAAATGTGATCTGAAGTGACTCCACTTATAACTACTTTACATTCACATTGATTTAGTGAATCAAAAGGAATGTGTTATAAAGGCAATGAAATTTAAAATCAAAGGAGTGTGAATGTGATCTGAAGTGGCTTGAGTAGTGGGGCTCTGACTCAGAAGGGCTGATGGTGCCGCACGACCAGGGAGAGAACTGGGCAATGCTATCTTCTCTGCCACGACACTTACAAGTCATACACCCACCACCCACCCCCTCAGAGAGAGAGAGAGAGAGAGAGAGCAACATGTTATCTCACACCCTCCAGTGAGCAACAGGCTGCCAGTTTAAATCCTGGAGGTGGAAAGAAACAATGTAAAGTGTTTCTCAGAGATGCGGTTCAGAACTGCTTCTTTACATCTGATTCAGATTCACCCCATAACACACACCTCTGAAAGAACATGTTATTAGGGTCGTACCTCTGGACACAAATTCACAGTGAAAACAGGTGATGATTGGGAAGGTCTGTTCATGTTGCCATGGTGATGTGCCCACTGTTCCTGTTTGCGGCAAAGGAATTCCTCATAGCCGAGAGAAACACAAGCGTATGAGTCCTACATAAAAGACAGAATATGTGAATATGACTTTTTCTTTCTGATTAATACACAGTTAAATAATGTAAATGTAATTCCACTCCAAACAATTGCTTTCAAATTAATTTCAATTAAACGTCAATTAAATGGCACCAATAACAAGATTCTTTCTATATACAGTGCCTTGCGAAAGTATTTATACTTGAACTTTTCCACATTTTGTCACATTACAACCACAAACTTAAATGTTTTTTATTGAGATTTTATGTGATAGACCAACACAAATTAGCACATAATTGTGAAGTGGAACGAAAATGATAGATGGTTTTCAAACTTTTAAACAAATAAAAATCTGAAAAGTGTGGCGTGCACGGTAAATGAATGATTCTAGTTATGATAATAAAACCTGCCCTGTGCATCGCTGCCCGCTGCTCTATTGTGCTGCAATAGGGGTTGTCCAGCGAGTTGTAGCGCTCTCGGAGTGGAGGCTGGTCGACTGAGGAATGGAAAACTTCCAGAGGGAGGGAGTTGCTCCGGCTGCCCTTCCTGGGATACAGTGTCAGCCTCCACCTGCGGTCACAGGGTCGTGTGGAAGTGGAATATTTAGTCACCTATAGACAAGCATGGAGAGGAGGAGGCATGGAGAATGCATAGCATATATATGTGGCATACATACTGTACATTCATACTGAATTCATATTGATACTCACACTGTACTGACAGACACTTTTATCCAAAGCAACTTACAGTACATTCAAGATATACATTTTGTCAGTACGTGTGCTCCCCTGGGAATCAAACCCACAACCTTTGCGCTGCTAACACAATGCTCTACCAACTGAGCTACAGGAACACTGTACTGTATGCTGTAATACTGTCTATGTATACTGAATACAATGTATATACTGTATGTTGCACTTGACAACACCACAGGTCTGGATACACACTAGGTTAAAACTCTTAAAACTAATCATTTAATGAATTTGTGTGGTCTTGATTAACAGAACATGCACACAATCATCTTCTAATGAAATATGTTTCTACATGCAGTAATAACGCAACATTACTTGTCATAGAAAAATATCAGTTTTGTGCACAAGTCCAAATCTATAATGAGCCTAATTTACATATATAGGAGGCGTGCTTACGCTGAAAAGATTGACTTCCTTTATTCAGATATGCTATAGTGTTTATTTAAACCAGACTGTTAATGAAACAGATGCAGTTGTTGATGCTGAAATACTGCATGCATGAGTCCTCACTTCTCCAGCTCGTCCTGTGTGTGAGCAAAAGTGCAACTGGCCCCTCGCGGACATCCACCCTGCTGCCACAGATCTCTGCACATACTCGTCTTGTATTTGCTGTTTGCTTGAGCCTGTACAAAGACACCACAATGCATATTAGAAAGCTGTTTCTGGATCAGCTGGTGTTACAGAAAGATTACTGAAGTGTATTGAGGAGAACTGATTCTGGAACAGCGTTGTGAGAGATCAGGCAGACCTGAGGCAGACCTTCATCTTTTTGAAAGGTCTTTTTGCTAAAAATTCTGGATGAATTCCACCAGCCTGTGGACAATCACCTTCACAGCCAATAACATGTTCTCCAGTTCTTCCCAGGATGGGCAGCCGCATCTACACACACACACACACACACACACACACACACACACACACACACAAAGGTTATTTATTAATAGTGACACCTGCTCATACTTAGTGTAATAGAATCTAATGGTATTAAACAAATACATCCTGCTGTGCTACTGTAATAAGTGACACCTAAGTGAATAAACTTGATTTTGACTAATAGATAATTTATTAGTAAAAAAAACAGACCTGCATTAATTAGACAGTAACCATATAGAAACCACCCAGAAATCCCTAGCAACCACATAGCAACACTCTATTGTAATACACTAACAACCTCTCAGAACAATTCCACAGTAACCTCCCAGTTCAAGAAACCATAGCAACCACACAAAAAAGTCCCAACAGCTGCTTAAACACCTTAGCAATGGCATTGAAATGCCCTGGCAACCACCCAGAACAGCCCATAGTATTGCGGCAGTGAGTTTTGCATTCATTTCCACCTGTTGTGTGTTCTCACCGGGGTTGTGCTGGATGCTGGCGAGCTGCTCCAGAGGAGCTCTGAGGCTGATGAGGTTGGCTGGGTCCAGCAGCTGAACCACATGACCAATGCTGGTTTTTGATGCCTGAGGGAACCGAGCCTCCAGTTTCTGCACCACGAACAGAACCAGAACCTTCTGTGACAGAGCCGAGCCGTCCTCCAGCGCCAGCAGCACCAGCTTCAGTGCGTCTTCCTGCATGACTGCCAAATATACAGAGAAAAGCACACAGGAAGTGGTGAGGATCAGATGCCACTGATGAGGGCAGAAGAATGACCTCATGTTGTTCTCAGACTGGAAACTCAAAATCAGATCAGATGGGAAAATCTCCCATTCAGAATCTGCCCTATGAGTCATCATCACTGACAACCAAACACACACACACACACGTTCCCTCTGTAGAGGTTACAGCAATATTTCGGATCGTTTAAAACTTACAGCTGGTGAAAAAACACTGTGTTTATACTGGGGAATTTGTTGTTGGAGTTTGGGTTTTGGGTTTTGGAGTTTGGGTTTTGTTTGAGTTGTTTTGTGGATGGATTAAAACAACATCTAATAGTTTGTAGTTATTTATAGTTATGTTAGAAGTTATGTTAGTTATAGTTGAATAATTTTGTAAAGGATTTAGCAAACATGTTTTAAATATTAATATTAAATTTTAAATCAGCACACATGAAACTATAATCATCTGTAATCTGTTTATTTTTTAGTAAAGCTTTCGAATATTTCACTGTTTACAATTCAGTAATGACTAGGTTAAAAACAGCATCATGATTCATTCTGAGATTTTAATTGAGATGATCATTTTGATTGGACTGGCATTATCAGCTGTAGTCAGTTCATCAGAAAGATGTGTATCAACACTGTACACAGTAACTTTCCACCTTCCCTCGTTCCCTGAGCAGACAGAATGATAGAAATGACCACACACATATATCAGCATTATATAACCATCTACATATTCACATCAGTATCAGCATCCACTGCTTATGTTGATCCCTGACTTTTTAAACTGTAAACCAACTGATAAAGAAAACCAGAGGATTTAATAACATTCATAACAATAAAGGATAAAACGCAGCTTTGCATACAGATGTAAATATACACCATAGACTCACCCGGGTCAGAGAAACTGACAGCCGCGTGCCCGCACAGCAGCCCACAGGTTGGCAGACAGCTGCTGCGGGTTCTGGTGCTGTAGGATCAGTTCAGTGACTGTGTGCTCACCCAGAGACCTGCACGCCCGAACCGCCCGCATGCGCCCCTCCTCCTCAACCAGCTGACAGTTCACAAGAGTCACCAGCTTCTTCTGCATGGGTCTACTGAGTGCACTCTGAGCGAGCGTGGCAACACCTGCGTGTCACATGTA
Organism: Botia almorhae; assembly: GCA_036877575.1. NCBI lineage: Eukaryota > Metazoa > Chordata > Actinopteri > Cypriniformes > Botiidae > Botia > Botia almorhae. The sequence continues at coordinate 10,248 of JAZGTJ010009445.1, forward strand.
CATGACTAATGTAATACATTTACACATATATCAAAAACAGTCCGATAGAGTTCTGTGGACTACAATGTGCAAAACAGTTTTTTTAATCTTACAAATATTCTTTCTTTTCTGACATGGTAATACTATGATCTTTTGATATACAGCAAGCTCCTGAATTTTTTTCCAGTAGTGGTCGACAGAAGAGATAGGACGAAAATTTGCCCGTTATACTGCCATCGAGAAAGTGACTGGAACATGATTGGCCGAAAGGTTTACTGCTCACGACAAAACAAGCATTTAATTGGCTTACAATGAGCCATTCTTGTGTTCAATGGTCACTGCAGTGGAAAACGAGATTCATTCAATAATAATAATACCACCATTTGAAGTAAGATCTCAAAATGCATCCGCTGTTTTTATCTGCAGTTCCTTTTTTTGTGTGTGCAATCTGCGCCTTATTGTTTCTCCTTGCATTGGTTGCGTATAGAATGCGCGCTTTTCCTGCATGCTTTTCTTTTGTTTCAGAAATTACCTTTAGGATGCTGTTCTTTTCCACCTCACTGATGCAAAAATCTCCAACCTCACACACACACACACACTAAACAACAAGAAATGATGTGCTGTTCTAACCTGAGCTCATTCAAACCACAAACCTGAACAACAAAGCTACTCTATTCTTCACCTGTGTGATTCTCTGACATACATTTTCCTCCACTGATGGGTTTTAGAAACAGTGCCAGCTCCTCTACACACATCCTGCACACTGTCTTCCACACTGCCCACACTTACAATTTCTCCCTCTGGAACCTGCAGAAAAACAGACGAGGCCAAACCTACAGATTTGAACCAAACAATAGTGTTTAAACAATCACATCAATCTCCCAGCATGCACCACTCACCAGAGCACCCGCTAACTGCAGAAGGGCACAGTTGACAGGCAGCACGTTGATGTCAGTGCTAATGGTCGTCTGGTCAAAGGCCTTGCGGTGCAGCTTGTGCAGGCAGGTCTTGCAGACGGTGTGCGAGCAGCCCAGGCTGATGGGCTTGTTGTTGCTGGCGTCAAACTCATTGTAGCAGATGGGGCAGGACAGAAACTCAGTCCACTGTGCTGCCTGCACCGGCATCCTGTGTCCTCCAGGTGGAACCAAAACGCTCAGGTAAACTGCATGCTGCCACGGCCCAACACCTTAAACACACCTGGAGGAGAGAAGAAGAAGAGATGTACAGACACATACAGTCATCACTCAGAACTGAAACTTGCTCTATACCTCTAAATGCAGAGGATTTTCACAGATTTATACTAAGTACTACACACTTCAATAAAAACATTTTAAAGGCAGGGCAGGTAATGTTTTGTTATGCTGGTTTTTGCTTACCTCTGTGAAATTACCTTCCCTCCCTTTAATATTCTTTTTAATATTTAATTCTATTTAGAAAACAATGTGTTGGTGTTTTAAAGAAGAAGAGCTTTTCTTTTGCTGTTAACTGAAGACACCTAGAACCAATAACACAATCAAACCTCCATAACATGAAACACATCCATTCTACCACAGCAGCTGACTGGTTTCCATCTTCACTGGGTTTATGTTTCTCTGATGTCACTGTGTGATGTCATCACCTCTCATTCACATTCTTCTCTTCTCCACTGACATCATTCTGACTCTCCTTCTCACTCTATCTGTCTGTTTGTCCTTGAATCTTTCTCAAGCTGTCCTGCTCTTTATCAGACACTTCCTGAACAAACAGGAAGTGGAGCAGATATGAGTTATTTACAAACAGCCAGCAACAGTCTGTTGTGTTTAACATCCACATTTTCACAAAACCCCAAGAAAAAAAAGACAGCAAAACACATAATGAAACTGATGAAAATGGACTTCACCTAGGACCTTTTGTGTATCTTTTGTCCACACCTGTTGTCAAAATGTTTACAGCAATGAAAGAAATAACTTAAGCTGGAGGATTCAGCTGTCTAGCACCTGCTGACCAAACCCCTCAGCTCCTGTCAGTTCCCATCATACCTCCTGCGTCATGCAGTCATGCAGTCATGCATCAGCAGCAACTGCTGTTAAGAATCAATCACTTGTCAGGGACATTTGGCTGTGTGGGCACATTCTCTCAACACACACAGCACCATTCATTTAAACTCCTACATGAACAAAAGCTTTTATAAGAGGAGATAAGAGAATTCAATGAAATGATCATGTGTAATATTATAATTATATCATGTATTATAATTAGCTTTAAAAGGGCTCGCATACCTTTTGACCAAGACTTACTTTTCAATCACTGGGTGAAAACTTCTCAAAACATTTTTGTGATTTAAATGATTGCACTTATTATTGTACAAATTCACTGTACAAATTATACGCTCTTTATTAGGGGCATAACTTTGCCCACAATAGAGAAGTTCAACAGAACCCTTTCCTGACAATTTTTAAATTAAGTTTCATGTAAAAAAGAAATAAATGCAATACTCAAAGCAGTACAGTACATACAGTGCACTTGATTAGTAAACGAGTAAATTAAACGTAAAGCAACGTTCATTAAACTGTTAGGCAGCTACGCACCCTGAACGTGAGAGCGCGACTCACATTTCCACGCTGCTGCTGAATTTAATGCCGCGCGTGCTCGTGAGGAAGTTTGCTGGGCTCTGAAGACAGCTGCGGTGCGGGTGCGGGTGCGGGCGCGGGCGCGGGCGCGGGCGCGGGCGCGGGCGCGGGATCGTGTGATTCACGGTCACGCCGGGGAGAATCTGCTGAAGGAAATCCTGTTATACACGTGCAGCCTCACGAGTCTTGCGAGAGATCATCAGTATATATAAATACATGAATAACTATATAAATAAAAACACAAACGTTCAATGTCATACACAGAAAACCACTGTTCGCTGTCTCGTGACCATAAAACATCTTTAGTAGCGCCGGAAACCTATTTATGAATAATCTGTATACCGTAACTATATACTGTAAATACTGTAACTAATATACACATTGGTGCAAACGTGTGTGCATGTATGTTTTGGAGGGAGAGGGGGGTTACAGGCGGCTGTGATTGGCTCTATCAATGCAAGACTGTGACCCTAATGTTGGAACATCCTTTGCTTGTAAGCCCAAACACCTTCTTTCTCCCGCTGGACTTGAGCTCCACATGCGAAAGACTTCGTGAAAATTCTCCCTGAAACTAGAGCTGTGCAACAAACTTAAACATCACGCAACATACTCTCGCTTATCCATCACTGTATACTGGCTGATTTCCAAAGACAACTACATGCATTTTGTTTTAATGAGAAAAAAGTTTACAAATATATTTAAATTTATTGCATACTTTAATTTGTTGCACGACTATTTCGCGCTCCACACGATCACTTACTGTAAAATACTGTAGAAGACGCGCGACTCGCACTCACCGTAGACGACACAGTCTCCTTATAACGGTCCGTAGTTTATGTGCCCTTCACTGTCCATTTCTTCATTGCATGCAGTTGTGTACGGGTCTGCCGAACTTGTTCTCATACGTTTTTTGCTGCCTTTTTATTCTGCCCGAACATCACATAAGAAATCACGTCAAAAAAAAGAGTCATTTCCAGAAATTTGGGAGCTGTCAGCGCGACATGTTTAGTAAGCAGCTACACTCCCATGATCCGTCAGCGGTTACGAATCCCTCTATGTGTCATTTCTCTTTTTATATTCGTAAGTCAAGCCTGTGCCATTGGAAGACAACGACGCTACGTATGTGTGTCTAATCATTTTTATAAATCCAGCCCCAGTCATTGGGAGGTTACCAAGCAAGTGTCTCATTAATGAATTAATATTCACCTTTGCTGTAGTAGAACGAGTAATTTCACCATCCGTCCACCGGTGAGATTCAAACCCGCAATCACTCCGCCGCGGGTTCACGCACAGTGAAACGGTCTGTAGATGAGCGTGTTTGTACTGAAGTGGCTCGGACAGATACTGATGACGGTGCCGCTTCTAAACAAATTGCTGTCGACCCTTGGACATGGTACTATTTTTATCCGGGGCAGGGATAAAGATGTGAAGGGGCAAAGCCGGAACACGCCGCTTTTCGAGGCGTGGGCTGCATGTATTTAAAGAGACAGAAATGTGCGTCTCGATCAGGTCGTATATGCACGTGGCGCAATACATAGCTGAAAAATGATGACGTTTGCCTCTAATGGCCCATAAGGTGCAGTCTCTCATTTTTAAAAACATGAACCCTCGTGGATATCCTCCACTGTTGCCATGACATTAAGGAGGAACAGGGCAGAATCCTCATAGACGCTTAATGTTTATTTTGAGGGAATATATAATCATTTATTTGTATTAAAACAGATGAAAATGTTATTTTTTGATGTAAAACAGCTCAGATATTCTGTAATTGTTGTAGTTCAATAGTGCAAAAGAGCTGTTTGGACGTAACCTCTGGATTTAAAGTCACACAGAATATCAGCATATTCACACGTTCACCCTCATTCACTCACTTGTATGGCAGAAGAGCGATACAATGAGACGCATTGTTGATACGGACTTTGGCGACATCATTCGGTCATAAAAAGACTTTTTCTGCACAAAAATTCATTTCTTTAGCATGTTACTGTTACAAACTTTCTTCAGTTACTATAGATTGTTTGACTGTTATATATTATTTATTTATTGCCCAATCCGAACATTCTCTCTTTCAATTTCTCATAATTTCTACTGATTTGCATAAATGGTGCTTTCAGCAGTCATTACACTGCTCAATAAATCCATCAGGTAATTTTGCTAATCTACGCGAAATAAATGTTTAAGTAAAATATATTTTAATTATTTATTCACACATTTAAATCGTCCGTGTGTAACTATAGACACAAGGGGGCGCTCTTCGTCTGTGTTACTGTACGTGAGCGCGGTTTCATCCATCGCTACAGTGTTCACTTAATGATAAAAGTTATTTTGCCATATAAAGTTATAGTTGCCAAAGTTATTCTTTATTGTCAATATGATACAAAACTTACAATCAATGTCTCTTAACGAACCATAAACATAAAGCGTGATATCAAATATTCTTGAAGATCATGAGAAAGGAACATTCAGTCAAGTGTGAGAATATATTACAGTGTACTTGACTGAATACAGCAAAAGCATGTTGTTATTATTTATTCATTTGTTCATTTGGATATTGTTGTAAAATAAAGCCACTGTAACAGTGAATGTTCCCATCAGGTGAATTAATTTACTGTGATTAAAAGTATCACAAAGCCACGTTTAAAGGTAGGACTTGTAATTTAATAGGTAAATAAAAGTATTTTGTTTGTGATCCCATTCACTTTCTTTACCCATAATTCACCTGGAAAACGATTTCCATCACAATGTGTCGTTAGCTGAAGAGAGTCACTCAGAGCTCTTTAAAGCAGTGGCAGGACTGACTGTCACAAGACCGCTAATGACACAATAATGACTGAAGAGAGTCAGCAAGACCACATGCTGCTCTGATCTGAAGACTGTGCAGTGACATGAGTAAATTATACAACACTCTGTGTTATCCCTTCTGTGTTTGCATCTTCAGCTGCGAACATAATAGTCTACAATAGAGCTGTTAAGCTTCCCTCAGCCCACCAGGACAGCCTTGTTCATTGGGAGGCAGCTGACAATGTTTTAGAAACCAAATAAGTAACATATATGCGTTAGACAGTTCATGCTGTCTAGGTAGGCCAGTCACTAGCTTTTGGAACAGAAGTAGTAAATGAATCTACGATTTTCTCAACCAAATGACAACAGTTTAGCCCACACATGTATGCGTCTAGACTGTGCTTATGTAAGTCTAATGTTTGTTTTCATTGAGTAAGGCGGTGCTAATCTTATTGGTGGGGTGAACAATCCCAGTGGTTTTTAAGGGCTTGAAAGCTCTAGCAACAACAATTTGTGGTTTCATTGTATTCTAGTTTAGGTTGTCAGTGTTTTGAGGTATTTTGGTGTTTTCACAGAACTTACAGTATTTATACATTTATAAATTATCTGACAAACACTGATATTGTCCAATTTAAAAAACACAGAAAAGTTCATGATTACAAGTAACTGTTGTATCGACCAAGCGTTGTTACAAGAGTGCTGATATTTGCTATAACCGCACTAGAACAGTTTACGGCTGGAGGGAGATAGAAAACATGAAGTGGAGCTGGTATAGAGTGATGATGCTCCATTCCACTCAAATGCACCGTTCCAGACCAGCTTTAGTCTGTGCACTGCTTGGCAACACACAATCTGAAATTTGACTAGACACTTGAAAATATAAAGTGCTGGTGTTTGTACAGGCTTTGTGTGTTCTGCAGTGAAGTTCTTAGCATGTGCTTTTACTGTTTAAGCTTTAAAAGACAGACAGTGATGCCTAATATTTCATCCTTTGCGCATTTTCTGGACAAAGTCAAATCAAAGTGCTTTACATAAACATAATGAATATATCATGAGATATATTAATAATAATGATGGCTAAATTAGTTGCTGCTTTGATATGACTACTGAAACCAAGATCTGGTTTCAAAATGATTCTTTGTCTTTAGGCCGTGTGAAGTCATTGTAGGCACGTACTTTATCAGTATTTCCAAATACAATGACTAGTGCTACAACTTGTCATTTGATCAATGCACTAGCATGAAAGGTTTATGGGGCTGTAGATTATGATCATGCTTGGAAAATCTGGGTTTCATCTATAGCTATGACATATAAAACAACAGGAAAGGTCCAAGAATTAAGCCCTGGGGTACACCACATGTCAAACCTTTCATTAAAACTTTTGTAATATAGTTACAAAAAGATGTTGGGATGCTGTTAACTCTGTCCACCATCATGAATCCCTGAAAAAATCACTGAACCAAATCCAGAAAGAGATGAAGTCTGTTTTCCCTCGAGACTGAGACTTTAACTCTGAGCCAGAAATCCATAATTACAGTCATTCTTCATAAGAGTACTCGTCCAATAACAGACACCAACATATGACTTCAGCATGCAGGTGTTACCTTTGGCTTTCAGACACATCTATCTAAGCAGAACAGTTTCAAGAGACAGCACAAAAATGAGACACGTATATAAAAAGACTGGCATGTATAATGTACCGTCAAGCTGAGTAAAGAAGACATGAGGGAGTGTGTGATGAATGTTCACATGGGTTTTTTAAAGCATCATTTATGTTGTGTATGTTTAAGGTTCCGGGTGTGGCAGGGAAAGTTCTGTGCTTGTCTTCTTCCTACAAATCCTCTTTCAAAGAATCATGTTTCCATGAATGAAAGAACGATTCTTCAAAAGAAGAAATAGAAGACTCGATAATTGCACTGATCATTTTTGACCTGATTAGTTTCCATAGAGACGTCTTTCAGTGTGAGGAACAACTGAATGTCTTGACATTAGGACAGTGTGATTGGTGATGAAATGCACGTTTTCCTCAACTATCATTATTCTTTCCATTCATCTCCACACATCCCCTGTTCCATGTCTTTTCCCCACAGCAGCCTGTAAGTGAAGCACACAGTACAGAGAATCATTCAGAGTGTTACTATGATCTGGAACAAAGAAGAGTTTTTTGTCCATTTGAGCATTTTGTTAACTGCCAGTACAGTGGCTGATTGGTTAGACGGCGCCTCTCCTCTAGTTGATTGTTTTCATGTATGTTTGTAGCATAAACATCACATCGTGGTTCAATATTACTGCCACATTCCTTCTGAATCTGGACAGGTGTCATCTTCTCGTCTCCAGTGACAGATCAGAGCAGGATCAGGTCAGACTGCTGATGGCCCTCAATGGCCCTAAATGCCAAACCTTCTTCAGTCCACACCGGCCTATCAGGTGCTGCGTTCACTGGCCAATAGTTCAAATCAGCTGAATGGGTCCATTCAGGAGAAGTTGAGCACAATCAGGTCGGGGCGATGGACTGTGTCAAAGTGAAACCAGCCTTACCACATGCTTCATGTTATTTACAGAACCGGGCACATAAATGTTTAATGGGTTATTAATAATTGTCACATGATTGTTAAACGGGTAGATATGATGTGCTGATGTTAACCAACAACTTGATTTACATGCAGCTTTCACATTCAAAACACTGGATGACTTTGGATAAATCACTTTGGTTTGCAAAGTGAAAGTTCTCAGGAATGAGCAGGCATGACACATCAAGCTCTTCCTGGAACATTCCCTTTTTATTTCAGTCTCATTAGGTTTATATTTGCCAGAATTATTACACCTTATCTCCAGGCTACTGCCCTGCCATGCAAATGTCATATTCATTTCCACATGTGTGCTTTAGAGGACAAAGAAGACTTGATCTGGGTGACATTATCTCACATGTGGTACATTACAGAGCTGTACAGTACCTGTTGTTCAGATAAAATGCATGAACATCCTCTGGTTGTCTGGAGTCTGAAACCATGTTAAAGAAAACATCATCATCAGTCTATCATGCTAAATTATCTGCTTGTGAATCTTTTCAATTCAATAAAGAAACAGAAAAGATCACAGGCCATGAAATATTTCGACACTTGTGTCACTTTTGTTGCCAATGTTTTGGAGGCTTCTGTATGTGTCAAGTGTTGCTTATAAATGATCACAACAGATCAAGTTTGCATATCAGCAGTTTATTTCAGATAAAGACTGACAGATAGATCATCTCAAAGACTCCAGTTATGTCATAAGTATTTATAAGTAAATTCTTTCCACTTTACACTCAGCTTCCTAACAGAAAATAAATATGCACGCGAGAAGAGTAAAGAGTTTGTGTCTGATAAGTCACTAAAAAGCCAAAACAAGAACATTTGTTTCCGCCTGAGTTTCAGCTGGAAATCTGATGGTTTTCTCTAGTCATTCGAGCTCTTTGTTGTTTGAGAGAAGAAAGTTGATCTTCCTGAAGGCCTGGGAGTGAAACACAAGTCTGTTATTCAGGGACCTCTGGGGGCCCGTGATAATGTGGCTCCAGACTGAACAATAGAGGCTTTTATAGGAAATCACACAGACGGTCTTGTTCTTCTTTTACTTCTTTGACTCCTCAATCTGTTCGACCTCACTGGATTCATCCACCACTTTCCCATTGATCATGGTTTGTGTTACCACCTTCACTATCTTACGCGTCCGAACGTCAGGTTCCTCTGCAGAGAGAGAGAGAGATCAGATTGCTTTCAGTCACACACTGT
>JAZGTJ010009446.1:0-19382 GCA_036877575.1 Botia almorhae
CAGAGCCAAGTGATGATGTGGAGCTTGAGTATATGGCTAAGGAACTGCAACAATGTGGTCTTTTAACTGTAGGTGGCCAGAAAGTTCTCTTGGATGATGCTGTGGCACAGGGTTTGCTTCCAGGGCACACTGCTGTTAGGCTTATGGAAAAAGCTGGTCTTTTTGGTGGTTTCCTGGATGTTCATACCTGCAAGTCACTTAGTGTTAAGGATGTGATGCAAGAAGGTATGCTAGATGAGGACTTGATGACCAGTGTGCTTCATTCAGACAGGCTTTTAGCTGGTGTGGTAGATGTGGAGCATAACCGGCTCTGCTCAGTAAGGGATGCTGCTGAGGCAGGCATGTTGGACTCTGATACAGCAGCTCGTCTTCTTGAAGCCCAAGTTGTATCAGGGGGAATAGTTGACCTGCGAAGGGACAAAAAGGTATCGGTCACCCTTGCAGCCAAACTTGGTTTGATTAAGGAGAGTAGGAAAGAAGAACTTCTTGCCCTAGAAAAGTCATGTCGGGGGAAAAATTCTGATCCAAATGCAATGCACACCAAACTGACATTACAGCTTCAAATGAAAGGAGTGGTGGACCCAAAAACCAAAACATTTGTGTCGCTAGAGGAAGCACTTCAGAAAGGCTTAATTGAACACGATGAGGCTCAGCAATTGTTTTGCCAACAGGTTGCAGAAGGTGGCATTGTGCATCATGGCTCTGGTGTTCGTCTCTCTGTAGTAGATGCACTAAACCAGGGTCTCATCAGTGACACAATGGCTCCAAAGTTAGAGGAACTTGAAAACACCTTTAAGAGCCAAGAGCAATGTTGTTTGGATGCAGACACTTCACTTCTTCAGGCATCCACAGGTTCTATTTATGATAAGGATTTAAAAACTAGGCTTACTTTGACTGAGGCTGTTTCCAGGGGTCTTCTAGATGACAAAACAGCCGACACAGCTTTGACCTTGCCCAATGTGAAAAGCGGGTTATTGGACCCTCATAATGTCCATATTGTGCCCTATTCTAAGATGATAAATCAGGGTAAAATTGACATTGAGACAGGACAGAGGTTCCTTGAAGTGAGACCTTTCAGGGGTGTGCCAAATGAACAAACTAATACAATGATGACGCTACCACAGGCAATTAGGGCAAGGCAAGTGGATCCCATACCTGCACTGAGAGCACTGCAGAGTCAAGCAGATACAGGTGGTATCATTGACATTGACAGTGGAGAGCGTTTGCCACTTTCAGAAGCTGTTAATAAAGGTTTGGTTGATAAAGCTATAGCTAAATGTATTGCAACAAATCAAGTCTTGAAAGGGGGATTGCTTGATCCAGCCACTGGACACAGGATCTCCAGCATTACTGAGGCAATTCAAGGTGGGCTTATTTCTGAAGAAATTGCTGCAGAGATTCATGAAAGCATGGGACATGTAGATGAAGATAAGATGAGAAGTTTCAAACTATCAGTCTCCTCAACAAAAGAAACGTCTTGTAATGTTGTTCCTCATGTGGGAGCAGGTGACATCAGCCCTAATGAAAGATCATCTAAGACAAATGTTGTCAGTTCATCATTACCACCTCCTACAGAGTCTGAAATTAAAAGTGTTGGTCTTTTGAAAAAAGAAGAGCTTAAAATGACTTCAAGTGTTGACATTTCTGAGCACTTTCCTGATTCACAAAGCAAAGAGCAAGTGCTTGATGTAGGATTATCACACGAAACAGTGACACAGAAGAGCACTGAGACCTCATTAGAAGTCATGACTGAATTGGCTCTGAAAGCAGAAAAACAGCTTCAGCAGGCTAATGAAGAGATAAACCCACACACAACCAAAGATATCAAATCACTTCAGCAAAACCAAAGTCCTGAGCAGTTTGAACAGAATTCTGAGATCAAATGGCAACAGGCAGACAATAACAACTTACCACCTTCACAAGACCACACCGCTGAGACAGAGGTCCAGAGGCAGACAGTAAATCAAAGTGCTGTCTATAAGGCCATTTTTTCAGACACCACAAATGACTTAAACAGCAAGGATCAAACCCCATATACAGAGCAAACAAAAAGAGAGACAGAGATTCAAATGCACACAGTAAATGAAGATGTGATCTCTACGGCAATTCTGTCAGAGACCACAGACCACATCAGAGATGTCTTGCACAACAAAGAACAAGTCCCACATACAGAACCAACAGAATTGGATAGTTTTAAAATAAAAGCGCATCAATCAGAGTGTGAAATTGAGGACAACAAGGACAGCCTGAAAACTCCCACGATGACAGTTAAGGTACAAAAAAAGAAGAAAAGCAAAAGGATAAATAGCAAGCAAGCTAAAATGGATAATGATGAAAAGCAGCAAGTTTCAGTTACCTCTGAAATTTGTCATACTATAGGTTCACCTTTAGAAAATACTGATGTTGGTAAGAGAGATACTCTTACCACTGGTCAAAAGATGGTGAAAAATGACAAAGTAGAGAAGGGGATGAAAGAAGGGTTATCAGAGATGCACCAAATAAGTGGTAGCTTTGCACCTGTGCCAAGGAGTGATGAGAATGTTCAAGGCAAAGCTTTGGAAGTTAGGCCTGCTAATACTGCTAATGGATCAGAGACCCTTAACCAAAAGTCTGATAATCTGCAGTATGTAAACAATGCGGGACAGACAGAGATGACTTCTGTGGCAAAAACTGAGCAGGAGCAAGATGCTGTTGTTACCTTAAAGGATTTTGGCACTGAACATGAAAAGAAGAAGAAAAGGAAAAATAAAAGTAAAAAAGCTAAGCAAATGAGTGTTGTTGAAGCAGAAGGAGTAGGAGAAGGAAAAGATGATACTGAGAAAGAACAGAAGACCATGATTGATGAGGTCCAATCTCAAACCAACCAATCAAAGGAGAAAGATAATGAAAGGCAGATGGAGAAAGTCAATCAGGCAATGGCACAGAAAGAAGTGCTTTTGATGAAGGCCAAGGAAAGTATTCTCAGAAAGGTGTTTGAGCAAGGAGTCAGTGAAAAACAAGCTGCTGAAGAATTAGAAGCAATGCGGCAAGTAGCCAGTAGTGGAGAACCGCACATAACCTCCCAAGACAAATCCATTGCAGAAAAAAGAAGCCTTAAGCCTCCTCAAAATAAGAAGGATGATGATGAACTACACCAGACAGAGCAAGAAACGACAGAGCTGCTTCTACCAGAGACTGATTCTCTCGCATGTTCTACAGAAAAAGCACAGCTTCATGAACAGAATGAAGTTCAGCATGACAATCATGCAAACAAAGAATTAAGTGGTGTTGATATAAATCAGCATATTTCATCTGATGAAACTATGGACATAGACAAACAAATACTGATTCCTGTTCAGCATTTAGATAGACAAGCTAATGATATAAGAGCAGATAAACAAAGCATTGAGCCATTATCTACAGAAGATGGGACATTGGCAGACACAATGGCTGAACTGACCTTGTCATCAGATTCTTCAGCGACAGAGATTCAAAGGCAGACAGTAAATGAAGGTGCAGTTTCTAAGGCTATTTTGTCTGCAGATGATTTGCACAACAAGGAACAAACCCTATATACAGAGCAAACAGAAGTGCATAGTTTCAAAGGAAAAACAGATAAATCAGTGTGTGAAATGGAGGACAACAAGGACAGCCTAAGGACTAAATTGGATGTATATGCTTCCATTTCCACAAGGACGGTTAAGGTATCAGAAGAGAAGAAAGGCGAAGAGATAAATAGCAAGCAGACTGAAATTATAAATGAAAGTGATGAAAAGCCACAAGTCAACTCTGAAGTTTTAGTGACTGACAGTCACGAAGATATAAAATCAACAGCCTACAAAAGTGTCTCTGACATTCCAGAAATGAAGGCCTCTGAAGAGCTTTCATTGAGCGAAGTGTGTCCACCTTTGCAAATTACCATAACACCAATGGAGAAAGCAAGCAGTGAGCCTCAGCCAGACAGAGATAAGCAGTCCACTTCTGGTAATGAAGCCATATGTGACCTTTCTGCCTCAGAAACTGAATTATCTAGACTTTCCCTTATTGAGGAGATCCCAGAGTCAGACACCACAGAGAGAAAAGAGGTGGAAGAACATACAGAAGGTTTAGTGGAAAGACAGCCTGGAGAAATTAGGAAGGATACTGCAAAGTCTAGTAAGGTAAGAAGTAGTTCATTTTTAAACTTAAACATTTTTGTTTAAGTTCTGATTTTTGTATTTTGTTTTCTGGAAATTCATGTTTTCCTCTTCTTTCAGTCCTCACTAGCCCGTCAAGAGTGCCTAGAACGTGACCAACAGATTGTGGCCCTGCTCTCCATGGTAAAACACATCGAGGTCCGTCTTAAACAGCAGCAGCAACAGTCTGTTAGTCGCAGTCTCATTGCACTCGATGACATAATCGGACAGACAGAGGTAAATACTTGTTGTATTACAATACAATCTTTGATAGGTAGCAAATTTAGGAACGTAAACATTATATTCACATTTATTTAATTCTCTGTTAAGATTCTTTGTCTGGAAATTACTGACCTGGAACCAGAAGTACGCAAGGAGACTGATGCAGCCAAGCAGCTCCTAAAGTGTCACCCTCAGGATGTCCCACCTCAGTTGCTTATGGCCCTGGAGAAAGATGAGCGAAGCTTATCTCGTGCATACAGTGCGGCCAAAGACCTTGCCCAGAATACTTTGCAGGGGTTGCAAGCACAACGAAATGCACATAAAGTAAGAAGAATTCTCAAATATGAATGTTGGGACGCTATTTCTACAAATCAGTTTCTTAAAACATCTCTTGAAACTTTCTTGCAGGAAGATGTAAGTGTTCAGCTGAGGTCTTTAGAGGAGCAAGTTGACGGCCTTCTCAGCTGGCTTAAGAAGACTGAGAGTCAAGTGGAGAATGAAACAGAGGTAGATGAGCAGACAACAAGAGATAGAAGCATTTCTGACAAGATCACTCAAAAGCAACAGCTGTGCAAGGTAAAACCCAAACTCGAAATTATATTGTTTGCCTTATGTATGTAGTTAATGGCACGGTAGGCAATATTTCCTTTTTCTATTTATTTTCATTTTTTTTGTTATGCTGGTTAAAAGTCGATAAAGACCATAAAAGTTTGCCCAATCATTGCACAGGAAGTAGGATAGGATGTCCTACTTGCCTGTCAAACTAGGAGTGCTCTGAAGGGACAGTGGGATCTTATGCTTTCAAAGCTAGCTTGCTATTGCCAGCCTCTCAAAAATTGCCTACCCTACCTTTAATGTAGCTTTTCTGTGCATATCAATAATGATTATGATGACAGTTATGGCATTTATTCCTAGTCACCTTTTGTATGGTCGTTTTCAGGAATTACAGAATTCCCTTGAAGCCCGATCCAATGAAGTCAGCACTGTGGCATTGAATATTCAGGTATTTATCTCTGAGCATGCTCAAGATCTGCTGCCTGATCAGAGCAGGCATCTCCTTGGACACCTGGAGCAGCTACAGAGGGTCTTCCACCGGGCTGTTGGTCACACTCATGCCAGAGCAACGGCACTGTCAGCTCAGCTGGCCAGAGAGGATGAACGAATAAGAAAAGAACAGAATGAAAAAGAAGAGAAACTAGAAAAAGAGAGACAAACTACAAGGGATAGAGAGGTTTGCAAGAAGATAAATAATTTCTTGCTTTTAACTTTGGCAATACAAAATCACATTTAGTACACAAAATATGTACATTTATTACACAAAATATCAAACATTAACCACACTACTGCAGCATGCATACACATTAGCTTGAATGCTGCATTTGCAAAATCTAAATAATCTCTTTATGCATGTAAAATATGCATTTTCTATTTATTAAGTTTGTTTTGGTGTGCCAATGTTACTAATAATCTGTTGTTCTAATGATGCTTCTGTTGCCACCTGCTTTTCAAACTTGATTTTGCTAGCTGCAAGTGGACGTAACACGTGTGTAATAACCTGTCTGCCTTGCTCTTACAGATTGCCACAGAAGACATGTTTGGAAAAGACTAAAGATTTAAAAGTAGCCCCACTGTGTAGCGTGTTTGTTTTTTCCTGTCTTTCAAGAAAGAGAGGAAAATATCAAACTGAGATGTTTTGTTATTTGTCTGTAGTCTTTTGTTTGCTTTACTGGTCTGTTGAGAGTGTGTTGTTTTTGAGTGCTTTGTGTGGTGACTTTGGACACATCATGCTGAAACAGTGTACATTGTTTAATAGTACTGTGAGACTCTGCTGGAACGATAAGGAAATCATGATGAACGCTTTGATCAATTCTAATTTATTATAATGATAACTGATCAAATGCAAAGAAGTTTTTATATATTTTTTGGTTTTCTTCTCTTACCTTTGTTCTTAATGGTGGGTTGTAGGTTGTGCAGCAGCAGAAGGCAGAATGCTCTCAAAAACTGGAGAATCTAACGATGTATTTGGCTGGTGCTGCCAGCCTCCTGGCCAATCAGAGAGTAGGAGCTAAGTCAGATGATGTAAGCACATTACAACAGAAGCAAAATAAGCTTAAGGTGAGATAAAGAGACACTTCTGATGTTTACTTCAATTGACTGAGCAGTATTAATTTGATTGAATGAGCAGGTCATTTGAAATCTGATTCTGAATTTTGATACAGAATGTCTTACACAAAACCACTGAACCTTTTTAGTTCAAGATTATTTTTGTTCCATTCTGTCTGTACCGTATAACAATAGGAGGTGGAGAAGGACCTTAAGACCAAAAGTGACTCATTGATGGAGACTATGCGCTCAGTGGAGGAGTTCCTTGCTGAGCGGGGTGACAGTTTAAATCCTGAAGAGAGGGCCAAACTACAGATGTCTCTATCACAAATGAAAGATCAACACAACTCGCTTACAAACTCAATCCAGACCTCACTTGCTCAAGTGGACTCTGCCATCGCCATGACAGTTCAGCAGAACACACAGAAAGTAAGGAGTTTTCATTTTTGGCTTGTTTCATTCGTCAGTATATTTTCAAACTCTATTTTAATTGATTATTTTTTGCTGCTTCTCAAGGCAAAAGCAGAGGAGCAGATGCAGGAGACACAAGAAAAAATAGACACACTGTTCAGAGAATTGACATCACTGGACGATTCAAAGAGGAGATCACCTGAGGAGACCGTCTCTGACTCTTCCTCATCTGTACCATCAGAAAATGCTCTGAATTCTCACAGTGACATGCTTCAGGTCAGATTCTTGAAGAGATGTTCAGTTATTCTTAATTTTACCAATATCACCTTATAATAGCAGCTCATTTCTGAACTTCTGCAGTGTAAAAGCAATTCAGACAGATTTGAAATCAGTTTAATCTAGTTCAAAGTTCTTCAGTCAGTTTAATGATCTAAAGTAAATTTAGTCAGATTCAGATTAGTTCAGACTAAGATTAGTTAGGTTCAGTCAATTCTGTTTTTTTAGATTTTGATATCTGTTTCAAAATTGGGTTTTTAACATTCAGAAAAGTTCTAACAGTTGAAACATTTAGTGTATATAGCACATTTTGCTGATTCCACCAGGCTGAGTTGCAGCAGTTACAAGCTCAACAGGCCCACCTTCAGCAGGTTTCCCAGTCTGCCCACTCCCTTCTGGAAAAGCCTGATTCCAGTGTGCCGCCAGAGGAAAAGCAGCGCTTACGGGCCAAGCTGGACCAGCTGCGGAGTCAGCATCAGGAGAGGCTCCAAAGCTGTCAGGACAGACTGAGGCGGACAGATGCCCTCAGAGATGAGCTTGCTAAGTTTGTGCAGGAGCATGAAAACCTGGGAACATGGCTAGATCAGAGCGAACAAGAGCTACGTTCACTTGGGGAAGGGGAAACTGATGCAAAAGGCTTGAAAGACAGGATGGAGGAGCACAAAAAGGTATCATAGGATAGCAATGGTTGTGTTCATATTTTACCTCATTACTTTAAAGGGTAGAAATCATGAAACCAGGACGCTTGAATGTACTGTAAGTCCGCAAAATGCATAAATGTAAAATGTAAATATAAAATGAGCCATATAGGTTGATAGTGCTGGTACATGGAGCAGAGCCAGTCAGAACAGAGGCGATTTACATACAGAGGTGATAAAACGTAGAGTACCTGTAACAGCTTTCTTTAAAAAATGAAATGTTTTAGTGTAGTATATGGCCTGTTTAAATCTTCTTTCCATTGTGTTCTGTTTTCCTGTACACCAGGCTGACTAATAACCAATTTGAGAGCATCTGTTTCTTTATTTTTACAGCTTGCAGAGGATGTTATCTGTCACAAAGCAGATCTGCGCTTTGTGACCATCTCCGGTCAAAAGGTTCTGGATTCAGTTCAGGGGGCCCTGGAGAGGGTGGGCAGCACAGACCCAGCTCTGGAGGAAACCAAGCAGCTAGTGAGCGAAAAGCTCCAAGATGCTACACAGCGCTACAACTCATTGCACACCAAGGTGGCTACAAAACACAAGTCATACATTATCTCATGACATGATTGTGTGGCGATTGATGTACATATTTAATCCTTTGTGGTCCTTTATTCAGTCCTCAGAACTTGGCACCCGTCTCTCATGTCTGCTGGAACGATACCAGCAGTACCAGGATGAGGCTGGTTCTTTAGACACCTGGCTGAGCACTCAGGAACAGAATCAGAGCATTTTGAAACCAAGCGGAGAGCAATCCGACCCCCAGGCGCTGCAGCGCGCATTAGCTACTGTACAGGTAAGATGATTTTGCGGCAGTTGGGTAACAGTTACCATATGGCAAAATGATGTACAAATGGCAATGATCACCTAAGCACTTTTAGCTTTTAACTACACCTTTGGTAATCTTTCTGATTAATCATCTTCTTTTCTCACATGTGGTCTCTTCACAGCTGTTACAGGATGAGTTGGCAGAGCATACAGTACAGCTTGAGAAAGTCAAGAGAGCAGGAAAAGAGCTTGTCAGCACTCAAGAGTCCCCTGTTCTCAGAACAGCAGATATTAACACCACCACAGGTCACTTTTTCTCAAACAGCATCTTGTTCATTTTCGTTATTATTCTTTCGGAGCTGAATTAATGGATAAATGTTTTACAACTTCCTAGAATTATTTTTTCTCATTGGGCAATCATAGCCTTCTGTGATCAAATATTTTTTAAATGTCTGCCAAGCCTTGTAATAGACTCCTAGGCAACGTGTAATTATAGGCAGTTTCTTGCATAATTACCCTTTGGTCTTCTCAGATAATAACAATTATTGTTCAAATAAATATTTCTTTAATTGTTTTTGGTAATGTGGAGTGTACCAGCCATTACAGCAACATTAACCCCTTCAGAGTGACCTTAATTATTATTTTTTTATTGTCCAACAGACTGCACAATATCTCTTTCATATTATTTAAATCTTTCCTGTGGTTATTTCAGATGCCTTGGAGAAGCGCTTTGAAACTCTTTCTGATTCGGTGTCACTAAGAGCAGAGCAGCTTCAAACGGCTGTTGCCCAGTCAGTCAGCGTTCAGGAGGGGCTTAAAGCACTGCTGTCATGGCTGGACGGCCTGCCTTTAGCTTCTGACCCAGTTCAGCCTACTGCTCAAGCAGTTCAGGATGCCCTGACACAGAATCAGGTATTTTGTCAATGTTCCATTATAATTATCAATAATTCAATTCTCAAATAATTTAAGTTTTCTAATAAACTTTACTGTAAAAATAAAACAAAAATGCCACATTTCCTCCTACAGAAAATACGACAGGAGCTGCTTTCAAGACAGGGCAGCGTAGATGCCACGTTTCACTCTGTGTCTAAGCTTTTGAAATCTGCCGATGCGTCATCTGCTTCTGGCCTGCAGGGGGCACTGCAGGACCTGACTCAGCGCTACACAGAGGCCCAGGCCAAGCAGGCCGAAAGAGAGACTGAGTTACGAGGGCTTTTGCTAAGGTTGGAGACCTTTGAGCGTCAGAGCGCAGACCTCCGTAGCTTCATACAGAGTCGAGAAAGAGCTCTTGCCCCTGTAGGCCAGCCAGACTGCAGTGTGGAAGACTACAGACAGACAATAAAGGTTAAAAAACAAGAATCTAGGGGTACTAAGGGAAATAAGCCCCTAGAACTGCTAAATATTGTTTATTGATCGAATTTACAAGTCAACATTTATGTTTTCTTTCCTAAAGGAGGTGAAATCTGAAATTACACAAGAGTCAAGTCAGTTAAAGTCATTTGTGGAGCTTGGTTCAGAACTGGGCCAATCTGGGATCCTTGCCAATGTCCAAAGCCTTCTGGACACAACCAAAGAGGTTTCTGAGGAGTTTGCACGTCTGGAATCTAATGCCAACAAGAGGTGAGTGGAGAGAGTTAATGCCTATCATCTCTCTCTCCAGACCATAAGTAGAAACAAGTATAAGCAAATATCTAAAATTGGGGGACCAAATGGAATCAGGCATTGAAAAGACTATATTTAGTTTGACTTTAAATTGAAGTATTGGAAGGAGACATGGCCCTCTCAATATCCATAATGGTTACAGGCACAAATAGAATAAGTAGTTTTTTCCAAGATGTTCTCTGTCATAAATCATATTCACACATTTACTCTGAGGAGGTCAGATAGAGGTACATTTTTAATACCAAATACATCTGTTTTCTTCTAAGACCTCTTTAAAAGTTACAGCTCAAGATAGAACTCCTTTTTAGGGGACCTTAGGGGAAAATTTAATCCCATCTAGTGTGTTGTATGTAAAGTAATTGCATCTCTGCTGTCATTTAGAAAACCACTCATGTCCGGATAGTGCTTTGCTTGTTCTAGAAATGTGAGCCAGCTCTAATTACCAGCTCTAATTGTTTTGATATTTGACATGACAAAAATATCAGTCCGGACGGGGCCAGAATTGTCCAAGCATAAAAATAGTATCTAGCTAACCTAATTTGACAGCACCATGTTTATTATGGAAAGCAATCTGCCACATTTCTTCTTAATATGGCTCACTGGGGCCCCAAGCATTTCAGATGCCCACAGAGAGGAATCATGAAATAGTCATGTGCTCAAATCTGACCCCACATAACTCCTGGAATACTTTGTAGAGGGATTGATGTAATATAAACTGAATAGAAATATTAACATGTTAGGACATGACCTTTGACCTCTGTTGCTGCTAGCAATATTAAGGGTGTGATGCCCACATAAGAGTCTGGAGTGGAGTCTGGCTTTACTTATTGTCCCATGCAAACTCCCAATCTATCACCATGACTTAAAATAGGCACCCCCTGTGTTGCCTTATTAATAGAAGGGATAATTGGTCATACATGTCTGGTGTGTTTGTTTACAGTAGATTTTTCTGCTGTTGATCTCAGCTATAAACAAAATCTAATTTTCACCTAATTTTTCAGCACTATCAACAAACAAGTTTACCTGATATGTCTAATAATTCTCACATTTATGAAAGGTGCCATACATTCATCTAAGCTATGTCATGTCCTTTACAGATTTGATTCCATTCAAAGCTGTGTACAGCAACTGGCAGAGTTTCGCTCGCGCTCTGGCTCCCTCCTCAGGTGGCTGCAGGCAGTGCAAGAGCAGCTGCCTTCCAAAGAGCCCAGCCTCAGCACAGAAGGCCTGCAGAGGAGAGCACAACAGCTTAAAGTAGGCCTGGACTTCCCTCTGTTTACAGTGTCAGGAAATACACCAGTGTCAGTTTTTAGAGCGCTGAACTTTAATTAACATGTCTCATTCTTCTCACAGGATCTTTTCACAGAATGGGAGACCCAAGGAGGCCAAGTTCAGGAGTTAAACAAGAGCAGTTCTCAGCTGGAGAGTCTGATCATTAGCATCACAGCTTCAAAGAACAAGACTGGTAAGAATACAACAATGTGGAGGCTCATATCTAACGCTTTGTTAATCTGTTGCTAGCACCGTTTCTTGCCTCTATGTAAGTGTGTATGTGTTAGGCCTCTATGTCATAGTTGCCTCTATGTATGTGTGTATGTGTTGGGGTTGTGACAACACTAAATTTTCAGTAGTCAAAAACTTCTATGATGTCAGTGCCAAAAGCCTAATGGTCCACATACTGAGACGTCCTTCAGATGAGCCGAGTTCGAGTCCCACCTTGCGGTCCTTTCCCAACCCTCTCATTTTATAACATTCTCAAAAATACTGAACGCAGTTATATTAATTATTCAAGTAAACAACTAAAAAATAAAATAAAGAAAAAATAAGCTAACTACAATAGATTTTAAAAAACAATATACCAAAATTATGAAAGTCATTCAACTTCAGTATTATGTATTAGCTAGTAGCTGTCTGTCAGACAGTATGCAGGTACTGAAATGAGTTGGTATTAGCAAAACTGGTGTCATTATGTACATGTATATAAGTTTGTATCTCTGTGTTCTAAACTGTCTTTGACTTTGTTTAGCTTCTTGTGTTTGTGTGTACTGCTCAACATGTCTGTGAATTATTGTGCCAGTGTCTGAGTGTGTGTGTGTTTCTCCCAGGTGTTTCCCACCTCAATGGTGCTTCCAGTCCCAGCAGTGTAAATGGCATTCACACCTGTAAAGGTGAGCCTCCACACCTTTAGCCAATGAGCTGTGAACCGTGTACACCTTTCTTTAAAACTTTCACTTGCTTTTTCCCCTCTGTCATTTTACCTCACCCATTTTTTCTCTCATTTACTCCCTGTTTTACTTTTCACATCTTGTCCCTTTTACGCTTCTTGTCCTGTTAAGTTTGTTTGCTTTCAGAGTATGTGCAGATTGGTGTCTGTCTTTGTGCATAGGGCCAATTTGTCCAGTCCTTTAATATTAAAATGCTAAATCCTTAACTTTATCTGCAGTGCAGTGCCAATAAAAATGAAACAGGAATTTGTACCCGATTCACGCAAAGTGGCAGAAATTAGATGCAGAAACATGATGCAGTTTTAAAAGTATTTGGCCAGGTCATTGGCCTGCCTGACTGTACTTACATTAGCATTTCTTACCTCTTACCCTCAGACTTGACAGAGATCCAGGTGGCAGTGGCAGATGTGAACAGCAAGTATGAGCAGCTGGGCAGTGACTTAAAGGAAAGGAAGTGTAGTCAAGAGACCTCGCTCAACCTGCGGCATAAAGCCAGGCAGGGCACTGAGGCTCTCACCCAGTGGCTGGGCCCTCGCGAGCAATGTCTAAATCAAGGGCAGACAGCCTCACCATCTCGGCCAGAGGTGGTACGTGCTCAGGTCCAAGAGACCAAGGTAAACTTTTTCTGGTAAAATATTTTGGTTTGTCGTGACGCTATTACATTTCAAAGTACTTGCATGGATGAGGAGATATGCAATAGAAGATTAAAACAAGTATGGGTAATGCCTGTAATTTTCTCTGATTTGAGTGTGGCTATCATTCTACTGTATGTGATTATATTGTCAGTAAGTTGACAGACGGCTATCTTTGTCCAGGCTTTAATCTCAGAGCTGGCTGAGCATTCTGGGAAAGTGGAGGATCTCAAGAATATTCTAAAGCAGCTAATTACAGAAAATCCAGACTCTCCTGAAGCAGAGACATGGAAACGTCAGCTTGAAGACATAGGTCAGTGAACAAAGCAACAGCAGGAGTCTTTAATTAAGTCTTTTGGAGTCTTTTAATATGTGGTGTTCTTGCATAAAAGGTTTATAAATATACTTCAATTTAATAGACTTAGTCCCCGAAGCAATTTCTTTGTAACTGTTTAATAACACTACACAGAATAAAGCATTAATATTCATTAGCTGGTCATGGGTCAAGAGTTGAATACAGGAAACGGAAAGCAAAAATAACTTGAGCTTCAAAAAGAGCACTCACCATGTCTCTTACAGGTCAAATATCCTGAACTTCTGCTGATGACATTTTTAAACCTTTCTGTTGTTGTCAAAGTGCAACCTGTACAGTGAACATTTTTCCATGCAGATCAGAGTGCTTCATTTAGAAAGTATGCCGATGTCTGGCACACTTGACTAGTCCTTCCAATGAGATCAGTACAAATGCAAAACAATGTTCAAAATTCTGTCTCTGTGTGCTGCCAGGAAGAATGTTCCAAAATGCAGTGTGTCCAATACCATAATGGTCTGTGGTTTTTGCTATGTTTAGTTTTTAAAAAATGATTCTGAGTCATGATCTATCATGGTACCATAGAGTTTTAGTGTTGTCATGGTTTCTAAAGCAGTAACGTTGCTGAGGTTTCATGGAAGCGTTTCTACTGGTTCTTAAACAAACACACTTCTCTTCCCCATAGACTCACGGTGGAAGAAGGCCAACCAGACTGCGACACAAAGGCAGACTGAACTGGAGGCATGTGCTGATAGGCTGGGTAGTTTTGCATCAGCAGCCAATCAACTAGGCCCTTGGCTGCGAGAAAAGGAGCTAATGATGAGTGTACTGGGCCCTCTAAGTATCGACCCCAACATGCTTAACACACAAAAGCAGCAAGTGCAGGTAAACACATTTTTCCCAACCTGTAATTAAACTAGTGATTTTGTACATTTAAATTTAAAGCCCCTTATCTCCCCATCAGTTCATGCTGCGGGAATTTGAGACTCGCCAGCCCCAGTTTGACCAGCTGACACGGGCAGCAGAAGGAATCCTTTCCCCAACTGCAGATGAGGCTTCTGGAGATGGCAAAGACCTAGAAGAGGTGAGACAGGAGCTGGCAGACATTTCACGACAGTGGGAAGATCTCACCTCTTGCCTTACTGGCCGCTCCCAGCAAATCAACCAGGCAAAGGGGACCAGTGAGTGTTACCTAGCCCTCCTCAGGGATCTATCTCATAGTGTGGTGGATCTGGGGGAGAGACTGGATGCGCAGGCATCTCTAAGTGCTCAGCCTGAGGCTCTGCGACATAGGCTTCAGGAAACCGGAGAGATCAGGGCTGAGCTGGAACAGAGACGGAGTCAGCTGGCCCAGGCTGAGCAGCTGTGCAAGGAGCTCAGCACAATTGTGGCCGAACCATATCTCAGAGATGAGTTGCATAAGAGACTGGAGGGTGTGAGTGGTCCCCTCAAGAGCCTAGAAGAAAGGGCTGGTGAGTATATCCTCTTATAGGGCTTTTACACAGCCTGAAACCTTTAAAATGTAGATTATTTATTTTTCCAAGAAGTATATAAAAGTAACCAAGACCCTAACTGCTGTCTTTCAGCTGATGGTTTGTCCCAGCTGCACGCCACCCTGTCCAGCACTCAACAGTTCCAGCAGATGTTTGATGAGCTTCGTGGCTGGTTGAATGGGCAGGCTGGGAATCAAACAGCTGCTCAGATGTCTGAACCCCTCCCTTACCAACCTGAGGCTCTGAAGACCATTCTGACCCAGCAGGAAGATCTCCAAAGAACCATTGCACAGCAACGTGGGTCTTATGAGCTCATCCAGGCAGAAGGGGCATCTATTCTGGCATCCCTCCCTGCTGGAGATGAGCGACTAGCCCTACAGACTCGACTAAACACCTTACAGCAAGATTGGGAGGGCTTGAACCAACAGTTCACTGAAAAGCATAATCAAATAAAAGAGACAATGTGCCGTGCTGAGTTGTACCGACAACACCGGGACGAACTTGTACCCTTGGTGACTGAATTTGAGGAGAGAGCAGCAGAGATCCACCCATCACTGGATTCTGCTGCCTTAGAAGAGGCTTTGCAAAAAGCTAAACAGTTAGCCTTGGACTTGGATCGCCGTCACCACCTCTTGGATTCCCTGAACACTGCAGCAGATCAGCTGCTGGAGCAGGGCTGTGCTGGTGAAGAGAATGTGAGGGATGAGAAAGCCCAGCTTAACCGCAGGGTGGACGGACTCTCCGAGCAACTGCAGGGATGCACAGCCCAGCTGGAAGAATTGGGAAGCAGACTAAAGGAGTTTGAAGATGGGAGACAGGCTGTGGAAAGAAGACTGGAGGCAGCCAAACATCAGATTGAGGTTCAGGAGGCACTCGGACCACAAGCTTGTAGTAATAAAAGCCTGGAGCGTCTGCGTAGTCAGCAGGAGCTGTTAAACTCTGTGCAACCTCAGGTGGTGTACCTGCGTAATTTGGCTCAGGGGCTGGTGCAGGATGCACCTCAGATCTCTGGGGCCGACGAAGATGGTGGCCAGAGGCTGTTACAGCAGGCTTGTGATACTGAAAGAGAGTTTGAAGAAGTTACTGAGAAGGTGAGAGAATCTGCACATGATCAGTAGCCTTTGGAATGTGTCATGTGTCGGTAGACAGGGTGTTATATATAACCTCATCTTAGTTGATGTCTGTGCATGTACGCGTTTGCTGAAGTACGACACAGTCTTATTCTGTCTGAGGGTCCAAGTTTGGCTCACACCTTCCAAAGAGTGTGTAGTTATAGATTTAATCAAGATTTTAAAGGTGCAGTAAGCGATTTCTAAGAAACGCTGTTGAAAATTAAACGTTATGTTTGCACATACTCCTGGCTGTGTAAATAGGTGAAAAAGCAAAGTGGATTGGACAAAAGTGGATTGGCACCAGCTGTTAGTCATTGCCTGTGTTGCATATAGCATGTTTGTTATTTTGAGGGCGGAGCAATAAAGGGAGGGGTGTGTTTGTTTGGGTGTCAATTTCAAATATTAATAGTTTTTCAGTTTCTCTTACTGCACCTTAAAAAAAGAAAAGAAAAATATATATATATATATATATATATAATTAAGGATCTTTCCTGTTATACAGTTCCTTATGAATGCTGTAACAAAATATGTGTGAAGAGTGTGCTTGACTGTGCAGTATGCTTTGGTGAAATAAATATGCTCAGGCTTTTAATAATTATTTCATTTAATAATATGCCATACTTTCAAATAATCATACGTCCACTCTTTTTCTCCCACAGACTGAGCAGTGCTGCTCATCCCTGGAGTCTCGGTTACGGGGTGTAGGAGAGGTTCAGTCACGTGTACGTGATGTGTTCTCCCGCCTGGCTGATTTAGATGATGAGTTGGACAGTCTTAGCCCTATAGGGCGAGATACAGACTCTTTGGCCTCACAGGCTGATGCTGTCAGGGGCTTCCTGAGCCGACTTGATGCCCTCCGCACTGAGCTTGAGGATCATGGTGGGGAATGCACTACTATGCTCCGCAGAGAGGGGAGTTCTCCAGATCTACTGGCCCTCAGGAGAGAGACTGAGGCCCTGAGCAGACAAGCAGGCAAGTTGGCTGAGAGGGGCCAGAGCCGTCTGGCACTCATAGAAGCAGCAGAAGAGCGTGTGAAAGAGTTTTACAGCCGTCTGGCTGAGCTGCAGGGGCTGATGGGACGAGCAGAAGAGGTGCTGAATACACAGGCTGTTGTGGGGACAGAAGTGGAGGTTATCAAAGAGCAACTTCAGGAATTCAAGGTAGGAACAGATATTTAGTGCTTTAGCAGACTATGTGTGTTTGGACTAATGGCTCTGTTACCCATGATCTCTTGTAATTTGAGGTTTCAAATTGCACTGTGAACTAACCACTATTTATTACTATGCATTGTGTTCAAGCACAATGTAAGTTATCCAGTTTGGACATTCTGCTGGATTAACAACAATGGACAGTGATATGTTAATAGAGGTGTTGTTTCTTGTCCTAAATCCTAACTGTAACTCTTAAGTCCAGTCTTGCACCTTTAACTAAGGCAATAGGCAATGATTGGCTGTTGGGATGAAGTATGTTGATCCAGTAACATGCCCTAATTGAGAAAATCCTAAATGCTTGTCTGGGGAGATTTATAGAGCACCACCATGGTTTCCCTCAGGTGGACACATTTAAAAATAACTCATATTTACAAAGCAACCTGAACGCAGTAACGCACTGTTTGAGCTCCTGCCTCCTGAGTTTGTGATAGAGGCAAAGAAAATGTGGTAAAATCCATCCTTACTTTCAATATTTGTAATACTGCAGGATGAGTAATTCTCTCCTTTTTGGTAAATCTCCTCTCTGCACAGCATGTTTTTGCTGTTTTTCTCTTACTCATGCCTCCCTGTGGTGGGGGTGAGGGAGAAGGAGAGATATCTCGGCTCTTACTTCTCACAGTAAGCGTCTTGACCTTCCCTTCGCCGACTGTCTGATGAAACGTCCGCATATCTCTTACTCATCCCTCTTGAGGGTGGTGAAAGAAAGGAGAGTGTGAAACTGAAGATGTGTAGGTGTAAGTGGGCAGGGACGCTGAGGAAATGACATACGTGGTGGGCACGAGAGACCTACAGGAGCAGGAGAATGAATCAGTGCTTTTGTACATTATATACTTTGCTGAGACTGAATCATTGCTTTCTTGGTCATCTTTGATTGCTCAGCAACAACAGTTTAACTAGTTTAAAAGGATGTGATGTGGTTCTGAGGTAATGTGGTGAGGTCATTTAACTTTGGAACATTTTGATGGTATTTAAGTTTTAGATCAAAGTGAAATGATTGTGGAGATTGTGTATCATTAGGACAAAAATCTTCAGAAGTCCTGTGATCTTTTGTGATGACGTGCTTGTAAGTCTGTTCTCATTGTCTGGTCTCTCATTATAGTATATGCCACTGCTCACTGTTGACCCAAATCATTTCAGAATGTCACCATGGTGATGGACACAGTTCTGTTGTGTCAAAATCCACATTATATCTGCTTGGACGTGTCAAATCGGAGCTGTATCATTTGACTAATTCAAACAAGCAGATGATCAGTGTTTTTCTCTCTTTTACTCACGATATTTCCATATTTGAGTGTTCAGTTTTCTAATCCCTGTCTACCCACTTGCTTTTCATAGCTTCACTCCTACCTCAGATCATCTTAGGTCAAGCTGTCCAATAAATCTGTCTGTGAAATTTTTAACAGTGTGGTCGACCAAATGCATGCCATCACTCATCATTCCTGTTTCTGTTTTTCATTTTTTCTTTTTCTCATACTTTCATGTGTGCTAAATAAAAGCAGGTTGGATAGATTTTTTTAGGGCACAGAAAGTGAGAGGGACAGAAAAGAGAAGGCTTTGTATAAATGAATAGATAACAAAGGAGGCCATAGCAGAATAACACAAGGGTGTTGCAGATATGGGCAGCAGTTAAAGCTCATGTGGATGTTTAATATAGGGGTAAAGTGGGGTTCAACAGGTGAATGTAAACCAGCACAGCATATAAAGAGCAGTGGGACAAAAAGTCTGTAATTTAAATATTTTTTGATATCTAATCTAAATTTAGAAATAATGTTGCAGTATTTTTTAAAGAAAAACTTAAAGCCAAGAAACATTATTCCATAAATCAATCAAATGATACTAGTCAAATAAACAGATTTCTGACATTAACTCCCTTGTGCAGGTCACATTTTCTCCCAGCTAGTGAAGCACAAAAGATGCCTTTTGGAATATTCTCAAATCATGCTGGGATAACATGGATTGTGAAATTTTGTACAATCCTGTGGAGTCCATGCAACCAAATATTAATAAATTATTAAATTCATGTTTTTTTCAGCTGCTATGCTGATAATATTAGATACACTGAATAAACTGTAAGAAATTAGAAAAAAATGCAAATAAGAAGTATTTTT
>JAZGTJ010009447.1:6195-19382 GCA_036877575.1 Botia almorhae
ACACACACAAGCCCTGCGCAGTCACCTGCAGAAGAAGGTCATTGTCTATTACAGAGGACAGAATCTCTTCTCTGTGGTTCAGGTTCGATGCATCACTGCTGTGATTTTGCTTCTCCTGGACCGCTGTGTGGAAAGAGCACAAGAGAAAGAGACAGAAGAGAGTGAGAGAGGAGTTTATCAGGGATAAACGTTGTGTTCCAGCCGGTTGATACGGGTTTCTGCTCGCTCTCGTTCAACAAACTTAAAGTTTACCAATATGAAATCACACAATAAAACAACTAAACAGCAAACAATGGCTATTGATATGAATAAAACATACCCACAGGAACGTCACTTTTGGTTCCCCAAAGAACCTTTTAGTCAAAGGTTCAGAAAAAAGAACTTTCTTAGTCTGTAGAACCTTGTTATCGCTACAAAGAACCTTTTGTGAAACAGAAAGGTTCTACAGATGTTAAAGGTTCTTTATGGAACCGTACAGTCAAACGTTCTTCAAAGGCATCACGGAGCACCTTTTTGTAGGCGTATACATGTGTTTACAAACGTTTAAAACCTCTTTAAACCCGCAGGGGTGTGTGGAACAGCCCGTCACAGATGATCAGGCAAAATTAGACCTTTTTCATTCCTCATCTGCTCTCAGTAAAGCAGATTCACTTCAGACGGCTTTCAGTTTCACGACGGGTG
Source organism: Botia almorhae (assembly GCA_036877575.1). Classification (NCBI taxonomy): domain Eukaryota; kingdom Metazoa; phylum Chordata; class Actinopteri; order Cypriniformes; family Botiidae; genus Botia; species Botia almorhae. The sequence goes on from JAZGTJ010009447.1 coordinate 6,877, forward strand.
GAAAATGGCTACAGACTAACTTAAGGAATGTGTTGGGCTTTATTGTGGCAGCACAAGCGTCTGTCTTTGTTAGCTATGCTAATCGGAAAAGGGCGAGATAAAAATCATACGAAGGGTTTTTTCCAGTCATCTTCAGTTAAAACAAACATCAAAGTGAAGATGATAACTACAAACAGACTCTATACAAATATATCATACGTATAATTTGGACCCAAAGCAGATTTAGGTTGATTTGTTACTCAAGCGGCCGTTCTGAGTTTGCACAACGTTCATTCTTTCATAACTTCATTTTGTAGTTCTCTGCAGCGCCCTCTGCTGGAGAACAGCGATGTCTCCCGTTTAATGCTCGTTCTTAACACAGATTAAATGTTTTTCTTGGCACATTGCTTCACGTTTATATACTACACTTATACTCCAGTAAAACCATGGTTAATTTTTGAATTTTAAAAATATAAGCTTGTGCTTTTTAGACACAACAGTCCGTTTTTATAAACTAACAAAACACAAAAATTGATTTTTGTGTTTCTTCAACGGCACACAAAGACTCATAACGCTAGAACACATCTCGTATGTTCTTAAACAGGCCGTGACACGGTCAATACAAGCTTAATACATCAGTTAACATGTCTGATGGGTGACGACAAGCCTGTCACCCTGATTTACATGCGAGTCTCCATCAAACCTGCGTGTTTCATTCACACAAAACTGAACTGGCTCAAAAACACAGAAAAAAAAATCAGCCACTCTCTCCCGTCATCCTCTCCTGCTTTACATCTTCTGCCAAAAAAGCCCAAATCTGCAGGTGGATGGGCTACTTCTCACAAACCGTCTCCCACATGGCAGAAAATGATTTTAATACGCAGCCCATTTCACCGCTGGCTTGTTTTGATGAGGGGATGGAAATATAAACCAGATTTGCTCTTGACAATTGAGGTTAAATTTACGAGCAGATGTGCGTTTGTGCGCTAACTATATAACAGTGAGGAATGCATTCTGAGACTCCCGAGTTCTCGGTTCCTTTTAACATTTAACTTGGTTTCTCCCTTAGAATTTTAGAAAACACAAACCCCCTGTGGAATACAAGAGTAGCACAGTCCACAGTCACAAACAGACAAATGAAAGCTGCATATAATGACTAATAGTTATAGACTATTAGTTTGAACACACAATCTGTCAGCAGAACAAGGTTATCACAGTAACACTGACAAAACTCACTCTTAACAGACACACACATTAGCAATTTGACAGTCTACTTCCACCGAAAAAAAGAACCAAAAATATTGATGACTCATACTGCACTCGCTCATTTTGTCCAATAAAGTGCTCTTTAAAATGAGCATGTCCCTCCCCCTGATACCATCTATGGGATGAGATGGTGGGGTCACCAAGCAAGACTCCAAAAGCAAGTCTCTAAAAGCATTTTAATCAAAGGGGTTTTGTAAAAATCTCATCAACAGATTCACACTTAACACTTAACACATGGCCTTAAAAACAAGCCTTGCAGTTTTTATACAGTGTAAAATAATCTTATGAAAAGCAACTTTACTTTTATTGTTCAACGTTTAAAAACATTTTTCATGTTTTTCACACTCTCTACATTTCTCTACATTTCAAAGCATAATATGAAAGTGTTATTGCAATTTCTTCATAAAAATGTGTTTTACATTTTAAACGACTTGTGGTTCGTGTAATTCTGGAACAAAAACAATTCTCTTTAAAGACATGACCCTGAAAAATGAGTTATTTTTAAGTGGCTTTTAAATGGTAATATTCAACCATTTTGTATCCAGAGAGAAAATATATTCAATGAAAGTATTCACTCATACAATATATTATAACTTCTCATGAAAGGATCATTTCTGTCTTACCTTTCAATAGTCTGTTAAAAACTTTCCTCCTACAAAGAACCTTCTGTGCTACAGCAGAGTTCTGTGGGCGTTCAAGGTTCTGTATGGTTAACCTAAATGGTTCTTTATAAGTTCTTTAATGTTTTTAAATTTTATCTTTTACTTTTTAATCTATACAGCTCACTATCCATCCCTTTGTCGCCATCAATCCTTCTATTCATCCTTAAGCATTAAGCAACAGTCCAAGATTCATGTCAATTGTTTTGTGGACAACAGGTCACATGACACAAACAGTCACATGTGTTCTGGTGGCTAATGCTTTTCATACTAAACTCTGGGTAAACTTATTTGGGGTCAAACATGCCTTTTGTGATCAAATGCCTGAGTGAAGAGTGAGAGTCTGGCAGCTGTTTTTGACATGAGATCATACACTCATCTGTCTGCACACAACTATAATTTCCAGAGAACGAGTCTTTCTTCCCATGACTGTTACATCCGTTTAACTTGTGTCTTAGCACTGCATGTTGATTCTAAACTCTTTCCCTGATTTTCTGCTTTTATAAAAAGCCATGTGGCACAGATACAGTATAACACAGCACAATGAAGTGGACAATGTCATTTGTGAGATGTCACCACTGTATGTTCAGTAGATTTCAAGTGTCTGTTACAGATTTTGGTGACTCACACATGCTCCACAAGAATCGGGAAACAGCTGAAAGGATGGAGGAGGTTCAATGCATGCGAGCAGAAAAGACAAACTTTGCCAAAAGAGCTCATGATGTCAGGCGCACATTACTTCTGTAGTCACGCAACACAACAAACTTAATGACAAACTTCTTTATGATGCGTTTTGGTCATTTACCGGCCGTTCGCACGACATCGCGTGAGGACCAACCGTCTCTAGGCTGCCAACAAATACAGACCCCATAAATGTTCTTTGTGGGGTTTTGATGTTAACAATAAATATCTCCGCGTTTTAGAAACAGATTTTGGTGCTGCCTTTGCAACAACTGCTACAACAGGAGGGGGAATGAAGGCAAATCAAACGGATTTCTGAATGGATCGTATGCATGCAACGGAAAAAAAAGATCAAGGATGAATTTAAATTTGTCCGAGGGATAACTATGAACAGAATTCTCATACAATTGAGGGAGAAAAATTCTGGGCCTCGTGCTAAAACAGATGTTAGGAAACACACACACACACAATGCTGGATGCCTGGATCATCCATCAGCTTTCAGCCCAAATTCTCACATGATGAAAACAAACAGAAGAATGTTTCCAGGACTTGAGATGGAATTTCCCTGATCTGCACGCAAGAGGAACGAGCCAAAGAGCGTCTGGAGGATGTTGAACAGCAAGCTCTCTAAGGAAAAACTGAACATGATACTGGAAGCTCCAGGGCAGTGTGGAGGAGCACCAGAATTCGAACCCGAGCTAAAATCGTTTCCTAATAGAGGCCGATCCTTTCCGCTGCTGTCAGCGAGCATCAGCCCTGTGTTCTGTTCCTGACAAGTACATCATTGCAATTTAATTTCTAAACTCGCCTGAAATTAAACAAAAGCAACAGGAAAGATATCACAGTTGATTAGCGAGAAGATTAAACTGAAAACTGAGAAGTGAGTTTCTCAAATCTCGCGGGCGTCTCTTCTAGAGCTTCAGTGAGAGATCTCCACAATGTCACGCACGACACTCAGTCTTGCCAACACATCAAATACTGCAGTCTAAAATATGAACTAATATTTCTCGTCAAATACCTTGTAGCTATGCTACACGATGCCATAACATTTATACTGTAGCTCTATAAACTTACTGTATGTCAACAAACATCATTTTTTCTTATTTTTAATTTCCTCAAAACAACTTTAAGTGAAACATTTGAGACAAGGACAGACACAACAACTCCGATTTCACACAGAAAGCAAACACCTCTGTTAACAGGTCAGACAGACACAGATAATCAACCAATAAACATGATCACAAAGTGACCATGAGAAAATGTAGATGTGAAAGTCAAACGTCTTCATTTTAAAGTTGATTGTGAATCTAAACAGAAACATTAAGTTTGAACGGCGTCTTCACAGGTTTTTCTCACAGGCCGGGGGACTTTGCCAGGCTGCTGTCATGCAAACTTTTCCCAGGAGTCAATGGGGCATTCATTACCCATAACCCCCTTCTCTCCACAACCGCCACTCTCTCGCTCTCTCTCCGCGTGGATCTCAATTACTCCCTCATGTGCAATCTCCATGTTCTGATCTACTCCACAAAGAGTTGTATTAGAGTATATACAACTGAAATTTACAATGTGAAAACAACTGTGCACGAGCAGTGTGTATATTTAAACTAATGAGTAACTAATACACAGTTAGTGTTGCCAGTAAGATGATGCCGACTCCAGAAGCTGAAGCCCTGACAGTCTGACCACCTCTTAACGTTCATGAGCTTTCATTAAACGCTTCTCTTTCTACATCACTCCATCTGACAGACCAAAACAGATGAGAGAGCCACGAAGTCTAATGCAGCAATGTGAATATCAGCACTCATGGAATGGCACTTGTCCAATCAGATTCCTGATCAGAGGACCAGAAGTAACACTCTCTAACAATGATGGTGGGCCAACCACGACTTTCACAGGGTTTCTTGCTGTGTTCTTAGCCTTGTGGTGGAGATTGCCAACACGGTACTGTATGTCTAGACCAGACACACTCTGAGGTCAGTGACTTATGGCCTCTGTCATGCATCTTAGTCACAAGCGGCAGTCCACAGAGGCAAAAAACAGATGCAGGCCGAGTGATCAATACTAATTCTAAGGTTTTGTAGAGCTTGACAATAATCTTGAAAATTTTTTACATAAGGGTACCCAGAGGAATAAATGATATCTCAAATGTACTTTCACAGCTCCAACAGAGTCTGCAGTAATTTTACATCTGTTAACCTGTTAATCTGTCTCATATCTTCCTCCTAATGATTATACAGTACACATAAAAATAGAAACAAATGAGGCGAGTACAGTACGTACAGTAAAAGTAGAGATCTATAAACACAGATCACATAATTTGGTCATAAAATTGGTGAGAAATCAATGACTTGACAGAAGTTTTAGCAAATCTGAGCAAAAATCACAAATAATAAAACAAAACCTGTAATCTGTAAAAATATTCTGACCGTAGGTCAGAACCTTTGTATAACATATACGTTCACTATATGATATGACATAAATTAAGGTAACGATGAGTTGGAAGAAACCAAGAAACATGTACATAATACATACATCAGTCTCACATTCACGTATAGTTCAGTTATCTAAACTCTCAACGACACACTTACTGTACATACAAACACTGTTTAGACACGCAGAACTGCCCTCCCTGTCCCTTTACACAAACACACACACTAGTTAGATAAATATATATACTGTATAATTTAAACAGCCGGTACTAGAAGTACATACCAATCACTTAAGCCCATTACTGTGTACACGTCTTCCTTTTTAATACTGTATATTACTCTGTTTGACTTGAGTGTATGAACCTCAGAAGCGCACCGTCCAGCACAGAACTCAGACACCATGAGCTCTGCACACACACAGCGTAAAAGCCACTTATATGAATGTCTTTAAATGTGGCTTTCTGGGGACATTCTGGAGACATACCTCTGAAGAAGCTCTTCACCCGCAGGTAACTCACGCTCAGCCGGAGCACGGAGAGTTTATCCAGTTTGGAGATGACCTCGGCGCTGAAGGGAAGCAGATTCGCCAGCCGCTCCAGTTCTGCGTTCAGACGGTCACGGTGTCTCTTCGACGGGTTGGATTTCTGGCCCGTTTTCTCCGGTTTACTGCGTGCATAAATAATGTCATCATTTAATGCCACAGAATAAACATAACGTGGCTTGAGATTCAGGCATTTTTTACACCCTATTACCACGTACGTTTTAATGCAAATCAATTTACGTGAATGCATTTTGTTGGTACTTTAAGCACTTTGAATTGTACAATATCTTGTAAACACTCAACTGTTTCTGAATAGGTTTTCTCCGTTTCCTTCCCGCGTACATACAATCTCTGGGAGAAATCATCTTTCACACGTCTGAAGATGAGAAGCAGCGATAAACATGTTTGTTGCCATCAGACTGTACGTTTATGAACACCGTTGAAAAATGAATGAAAGATCCAAATGGCAAAAGTTTAAACAAGATCAGAATAAAGATGACAGTCATGCGCAAAACTATAAACAAGCAAGCGGTCAAAACACTCACCAAAATACACGTACAGCCTTGGCGAACCTTCTCGAGTCCAAGATCACGAGTACACAGAGTAACACAGACTGTTTGGATGTCAAAACCTCCAGACGGGTAAAAACAACGCGTGCGTGAGCGCGTCGAGTATAACGCGAGTTTTATAGCCGCGCTGGGTGGCGCAAGTCAGGTGGCGCGTCTTCTCACGCGCATCAACAGACGAAACAAGACCGCGTCCAATATAAGAGCTGCAGAACCAGCCGGACAACACGGAACGGTTCCGAGACCCGTTTTTAAGTTACTTAAGAACATTTCTAAAACACGTGTTAAAGACACAACGCTCGTAAGTCACAACCCCTGCGTGCACTGACCGTCATTTACAAAACAGATTTAATGTCATTTACAGCTGCGTCGAATATCATGATATAGATCAGCGAGCTGAACCAATCATAATGAACCGGAACTATCCGTTTAATATTATTAACTATCCGTATTTGAAAAGATGCAAAGACGAGCGAGCTATGAAAACGAGACACCGTGTGTGTGTAAACCTTCACAAATAGACTTTTGCAGGACACACAATTAATTAATTTCGGATCTAACAAACTTCACCTTTGTTTCATACTGTAGATCACTCAAGGGAATGTGCTCATCGCTTTAGGAGTGATACAAGACACAGTCATTTTGGTAAACAATACATTTCACCATAACGATGAATTATGCATCCACACGTATCACCTACATTAGGTCACAGAGTTTAGAAACCCACAGAGACCAGACTCTACGCTTCCTAAAAATGAGCCATTTTAATTCTCCATAAAAATACTGTACATTCCGTGCAACTACTTGCGTTTTGTATTAATATATAATTTGTGTCATTTGTCAAGTGTCTGATCTTGTATCGAACGGCCAGAACGTTTTGGGGGATCACCAGCGCCACCTAGAGTTCAATAAACAAATGGCACTTAAATGCAAAATATATACTATTTATTATTTCAAAATCACTTCGAAACTGTCACATCTTTAGCATACCAAGATTTATAGCATGAAACTAGCATGTAAAAACAACTCATGGTCGGTGAAGCCAGCATAACTAGTCTTCCAGTATATAGTTGGGATTCACCACTAATACTGGATCTTCCTCCACGATGGGCTCGTCTCCATCGTCAGCGATCTTCTTCAGCCCTGTTTTAGTCAGCTCGATGATGATGTGGTCCTGCAAAGACAAAAAGAGCATCTTTACCTTGTGAAGAAGTTCCTCAACACACATTCGGTTCAAAATGAATTCATCCAGCAGCTCTTAAGATGAAGACGAACATGATGAATGAGGCGATGCAGAACCCTCTCAATGAGGTTCTTCTTAGCGATGAGATCAGACTCGGACTCGATTTCACTCTCCATCTCCCTCAGGTACCAGTTCATCAGCTCACTCTTTTTCAAAGACGCCTCCTCGTCCACTAACACACAGACAGACAGATTTAAAGGGACAGTGCACCTAAAATAAGTTCTGTCATGTACTCACCATCAGGTTGTTCAAACCTTAATTTCTGGCTTTGACGTACGCTACTAAGTTTTGGGGTTGAGAGTGCTTAAGGGGGCAGACTTCCAAAAACAAATTTTTCAGCATTTAATCAGCCTCATGTCATTTCAAACCTTTGAAATTTTTTCTGTGTAACAAAAGATATTTTGAGAAATGTCTTGGTGGGTTTGTGGCTATACAATGGAAGTTAATGGGTGCCACTGTTGTTGGTTACCAGCGTATTTCACAATATATTTCTGTGTTCCTCAGAAGCAAGACAGTCATACCCTCATTTGGCATGTCATGAGGGTAAGTAAATAATGGAAAAAATTTCCATTTTGGGTTAACTATCCTTTAATTGTCACAATCAACAAAATGTAGTTTTAATTTTACAACCAATAGGTCACTGTGTATTTTCAGGTGTCTGACAGGAAAACTCACGTTGCTCCATCTTCTGCATGTGGAGCACCAGCAGGTTGGAGATTCTCTTGTACTCTGAAAATGACATTCTGAGGGCCGGTTTGGCTACAGCTGGTTTTTCCTGCTTTCCTGCTTCACCTGTGTCCATGGCTTCTTCTGGATTTCCATTCTCGTGACCTCCATTCTGTGCTTCCGTCTCTCTGCCAAACAGCTCGTTCTGATCTGTGGACCATGAGGAAAACTTTCACCTCACATGACCTCTAATGTCACACAATCATCCTCTGTGGTAGGTGTCAAACTCTGTTCCTGGAGGGCCAGTGTTTAGCTACAGCCCCAATGAAACATCTGATCCAACTAATCAAGGTCTTCAGGATTAGGAGAAACCTCCAGGCTGGTGTGCTGGAGCTGGTTGGAGTTAAACTCTGCAGGTGTTGCACTGGCCCTCCACGAGCTGAGTTTGATAACCCTGCTCGGTGACAACAGCAGACACGTTCAGCCCGTACCATTGACATCATCCTCCTCCTGCTCCTGGTCGAAATTTATGTCAGGGGAGTCGACCCGAATGATGGATTTATTCAGAAGTCTAAACGCCTCTTTCACATGTTTGGGCAGAACCTTTGCAAAGCAGAACACCATATTACAAACACTGCAAACTGTATGTAGAACAGCAGCATGAGAACAGAGTCAGACCTCATCTGAGCAGTAGAGTCTGGCCATGGCCTCAGACAGGCGTAACATGCTCTCCAGCTGCCTGACTGTGATTCGCCAGGCTGATTTGGTGGTCCCGCCTCCATCTCTCTGACGCAAACGTTTGTATTGGTCCACCACAAACTCCTGAGCCTCTGGGGTTATCTAAAAACACAGTGTAAACATTCATGGTCATTAAAAATGTCTTTATGAGGACTTTAAAATAAAACAACAACATGATGCTCTCAGATTATAACTGGTAACAGTTTACAGAAGTTCCATTTGCTAAAGTTAATGGATCCGCCAAAATAAACCAACTATGAACAATATATTTTACAGAATTTAACGAATGTAATGTTTGTTAATACAAAAACAACAGTTCATTGTTCATTCATGTTAGTTCATTCTTCACTTAGTACTTAGCAATGCATAGCAAAATAAAGAGCGTGTCTTGCCTTGGGCTGGAACTGGCGAGCAAACAGTATGTATCTCTGGATTTCATCAGTACTGTAAACTCTTTCTACTGACTCCACATTCCTGGCGTGAAGATCTACAATCCGGCGGGCGATGGCATAGTCAGTCACCTGATGAAAAACACATTTTTACACACTTAGTAAGTAAAGATGCGTTATGTTAGAAAATCTTTTCTTTAATATTTAGTGTTTTATTTAGACGTGACCTCATTGCATTCATCCACCAGGATGAAGAAAAGGTCAAATCTGGACATGATGGGCGCCGACATGTTGACATTCTGCTTCAGTGATTTGGCGCGGTTGTATCTGCCATCCACAGGGTTGGCAGCAGCCAGGATGGAGGTGCGGGCGTTCAGAGTGGCCTACAAAAACACACACAATAGACGGCCTGCCAAAACATCACTGATGAAACAGAATGTTTACACACGTTGATCAGGAGACACACCTTCACACCAGCTTTTGTGATGGAGATGGTTTGTTGTTCCATGGCCTCATGGATGGCCACCTGGTCCTTCAGGTCCATCTTGTCAAACTCATCTATACAACAAACTCCCTACAGAAAACACATTCAGTCTTTACATCTGAAGAAATATGCATCATGCTCCTCTGCACAATACCAAAGTCCCTTTAAGAAGGTCTTGGCACACGGCGGCCATCTTTGCCATGACCCTGAGCAGCTATTTCAGTCATAAAAGACCAAGTCCTATCTAGCAGCCATATCAAGCGTTGCACTTTCCCCCATTTCTATTACCGGAACTGTGGCATCTTGCTTATTCTATCATCTTTGGCAAAACTAGCTGCCATAATGTTAGCATTCAGTTCCTAAAACGTTTTTGGTTTTTAGAAACAATTTTTTTTTTAAATATTAGTAATGCTCTAAAAACCAAAAAAATTAACATGTGAAATCAATAGCTCAAACTCTGTTAAGAAATACTGTTAATGTACATTATCGGCCAACATGAGGGCTCCAGCCTCGATGACAAACTCATGTGACTCCTCGTCTTTGACCACAGCAGCGGTCAGACCTGCGGCACTGCTGGCTTTCCCGCTGGTGTAGACCGCTCTGGGCGCGAAATCCTCTACGTGTCTGAGAGAAACATATCAGACATTTCAAATCAGACCCTCACTGCTCGTCATTCCTCATGTTTAATGACAGGATTTCTCACACATCATATTTACTTGAGAAACTGGCTCTTCGATGTACTCGGGTCTCCAACTATGCAAACGTTAATGTCCCCTCGCAGTGACGTGCCCTCCATGGTCGTCTTGGCAACACCACCAAACAACATGAGCAGAATTCCACGCTTAATTTCGTCATTACCTGCGTGAAAAGCAGCCAGCGTTTAACAACTGCAAGACTGCAAGTTTAATACCAGCATGTGTCTATTGCGACATGTGTAGGGCTTTCCAAGAGGTGAGCGCATTATAAAGTTGAGAGGTAAACAAAAAAAGATGCATAGGAGAATTTTAAAAATGGTGCTACCGTTTTCAGAGGTACATTTTACCCAACATCTGGATTTTGTGTGAAGACAGCCAATCGGATGGGAGCATGCTAACTAAAGAAAAGGTGTGGTAGCTGACGCTAGCATAACTATGGAAGCTATAAGTGATGGAATACCATGAATAGTGGGGAAGAGGCTGGTGCAGAGGTTGTGATAGAGGTTCTTGTCCTGGCTCATCTCAAACACCTTCTCCCATTCCTGCACGGTCATCTGGTTCTTCACACTTTCTGCGGTCTGATCCTCCGGACGAAGCTCCTTCCCACCAAACTACAACACAACAGCACCGAAGTAACTCTAAAGAAAGCAATGTTTCATCTGACCATTTTGGCAATCTAAAGCAGGGTAGCTGGTGACCACCTTAAATAACCAGTAAAATAAAAAAGTAACAATTGTAGTTAACAGAGGAACATTTAAAGTTTAATGAATTCAATCTTTTGGACAAAATATTGGTTTGGTTGGGATAGTTTAACTGCAACAGTTACTTAGAAACCTAGATCAGTTAATATCATCAAACTTCAAGGTTTTTTTGTGCTGTTGGTTCAGCAGAGACTAATGGATAAAAAGGAATCTACATGCAACCATAAATGACACAATATGTTGTGTGATTAAAGCTTGTACCCGTGGGTTAGTTGGAGCAACATAGTTAACAAGGAAAGCTAGTCTGTAAGACAGTTCCCGGACTCCCAGAGCCTTAAGTCCCTGAATCCCATCAGCCTCAAAGCCCTCTTTCCCCGTCACCCTGCTGCTGGTTTCAGCCCGCGTGCCTTAAAACATCAGACACTTACCAATCAGATGCAGATCATTCATGTTTACTCACACAGGGTTTGTGGTTACAGAAAACACGCATTCCATTTTAGAACTAAATACATCGCATGTAGTTCTGTTGGATAGATGAGTACCAGCGAGAGCCAGGGCCATCACATCAGGAACAACAATCAGTGTGCCAGTAAAGTCACAGCGATCTCCTGCTTGTGCTGTTTCCACAGCCTCAGCCCTCAGAACCACCTCCACACTACGTGGAATGCAGCCTCTCGGCAACTCCGCCTGCGTCTCCTGGATGCGCACCTGCCAGCAAGCACGCTCGGCTCAATTCCTCATACAGCTCAGACAACACACACTTTCACACACTTAGGGTAGAGTACTACAGGTGATTAAATTAAAAACAACTTACTTTCTGGAAGTCAACAAAGCGAGACTTGTTGGTGTCCAGCATGAACCTGCGTCTGTTGGCACACACTGGGTTCTTACAGATGGTCGGCTGCGTGTACTTGAACTGCTGTTCCACATCTTTGATTACAGACTGGCAGTCCAAGCAGAGGAAGGTACCACTGACCAGCTCCGGGTGTACGGGGTGAGTTCGTACCACCTGCCCACTGATGCGCAACAGAGTGCCAATGCGGGCGGTGGACAGCTCACGGATCCTGGACAGCACAGACAGATGACGTGGGCTTAACACGCTCACCGAACGATCACGTCATGTTTTAATAGAACCATTAAACAATATTAATGACACTTACTTACATGCAGAAAGGTTAGCCAAACAACAAATTAGGTCTATGCAATTAATCATAAACGATTTTAAATTTTGGCTTCCAAAGATTACGAAAACAAAATAATTAAATATAATTAAATCTAAATTAAATATTAAATAATCTCGATACTGTCCAAAATAATAACTATTATAATTGGGCAGCCATTCAGGGACAAAAAAACCTTGATTGTAGGAGCGAGGACTGACACGAGGTCATGAGGAGGAGCGAGGACTGACACGAGGTCATGAGGAGGAGCGAGGACTGACACGAGGTCATGAGGAGGAGCGAGGACT
>JAZGTJ010009448.1:0-19374 GCA_036877575.1 Botia almorhae
AGAGAGAGAGAGAGAGAGAGAGAGAGAGAGAGAGAGAGAGAGAGAGAGATGTGTGTTCTGCTGCTTCTGGTGTTTTGTAATGAGGCAGGTTTTGACTGCATGAGTCTTTTACAGCAGTGAAATATGATGCATGAGAGAGAGAGAGAGAGAGAGAGAGAGGTTTAAAGCTGATGGTACAAAAGCGGCCAGGCATAGATCAAATTATTCTTTGTCAGGACAGAGAACAAGGTCACTGTGTGTGTGTGTGTGTGTGTGTGCATGTGTGTGTGTGTGTGTGTGTTTATTAAGCTAAACTTTGTCCCCACTAGTGAGCTAAATGTTAGAAAAACACAATGCAACATAATAAATTAAATCATGCACTATTATTGTGTGATGTAATATTATAATTAAATATATAAAAGAAAATCCTTTTTTATAAAACTGCAAAGTGTTTTCTTGAGGATGCTCAAGTAGTAATTTGGCTGGCCAGGTATGTATGAGTAAATGAGCATATGCAAATGAGAGATGAATGTAACTTCAGACAGTCGTGTTGCTCTGTTTCGGGTAAAAATATATTTCGAACTCTTAAACTAAAACATTTAACTTTCAAACAAGGTCAATCCAAGACCGAGCCAACATTCAAAGTCTGTCCTGGAAAACTTTCCTTATCCAATTAGAATTAGAAAACAGCAGAAGCCTTTGAAATGTTCTCATTAGACATTAATGTGTGAGAGAGAGACAAAGAGAGAGACAAAGAGCAAGGAGAGAGAGAGAGAGAGAGAGAGACTATGGACTGCTGGTGTTTACAGTACACAGCTCATTTTAGCGAGTGTGACATAACGATGTGTGTTTGTGATGGTCTCTGTGAGACAGCGTCTGGTCTGTGGCTAATTCTCATTGGCTGCGAGTGTGTTTGAGATGACGTGTGTGATGTCCACAGCTCATCTTCATCAGCGTCCTCCCCCTCCTCCTCTCTCCACAACAAACTGCTGACGTCAGATGCTTGTTAATGGAGATAATGCTCAACACACACCATTAAGTATGTTTTTGAAGCTATTTGGCTTATGAGGAACCAGGAAGTGTCCTCATAAATAATGTGCATGTCATTATGCACATTTGTATACGTTCGTAAACCACATATACCACCAGCACACACATACGCACACACAAAGCTTCTGATTCCTGGTGTTTGCTGAGGCAAATTCTATTCTATCACTTTTATTTATACTCAGAGTGATTTATTTTTACAGCCTATAATCCAACTATATAACACTTTAGCATGTGCTAAACACATGAACGATACTCAGAGATCCGCCAAAGACGTCTGTTGTTACTTTACAAGTCATTCTTACTCGCCAGATTATTAAAGAGGCAAAAAGTCAACCTTCTATAGAATGAGGGACAACAATTATACCTAAAGATATCTGGGTGATCTTGTTTGATTTAGGCCAGTTAGCAACCACCCAGAACACCCCAGCAACTGCGAAGCAAGTTCCTAGCAACCACCCAGATCTGCATAGCAACATGCTGTATGCCCCAGAACACTGAACTCACACATTCTTAAAATGTACAAATCTAATTAAAGTTATGTAATTAAAGTTATGTGGTAAAATCTAGCAGAAATGTGTTTTATTTCCACTTATGAGGTTTACAGGATGGTGTTGCTGTATGACTTGCAGAACATCAAAATGACACCTGAGCATGTCAGAGCAAGATTTAATGACTCTAATGTTCTTGGCAGGTGTTATCATATGAAAATAATTTACAAGACACTTCACAAGGTCTTTGTAAAGAACTGATAATCTGACCTCAACCATACAAACACCCTGAGTGTTTAACATGAACTCAAGACCTGCTCTTCCGAATCAACACTGACTGACCTGATCATACACAAGAGCCATGAAAACTCTACTGTAATTCTGTTAGTTATAATGTACTGTAATCCATCCATCTCAGTCTGTCTGTCTGTCTGTCTATCAATATTTTTAGTGTTCGTAAAATAAGGTGCTTTAACGTGATTTAAATACTGAATTAATAAAACAGGAATTATTTACATTGAACTCTGACTGCAATGCATGATGGGATGTCGAGCGTTCCACGGCTGATGCTGAGATATTATTTCCGGAGCTGCAGGAGTCTCTTAAGTGTTGACAGGTTGATGCAAGATACGGCAGAACATTTCTTACTCTGAATTCTGTCCAAAACACCAAAACACCAACTGAAACGTTTTATTTCCACTGTACAGATATACTGTATTGTGGTCGTCCAGTGTCTGTGTTCAATGCAGGATGCCACTATAGATATAGAGTTCAGGCTGTTTAATGCCAAGATATATATACATAATTATATACTATAAAACAATAAAGATAAGGGAAAGAGAAGGAATTAAAGCTTACATTTAGCTTTCAATGTTAAATTTCAATATTTGTATGAATGAGATATCTAAGCAAAGTGACGTGCAGGCCAAGTATATTAATCCATACGCCATACTAAATTGCCCTCTACATTTAACCCAACCAAGTTAGTGCACACACATTGAAGTGAACATAAAACAGCACTCACAACACATTTCACCTTTGACATGTGGCGTACGTCCAAATGAAACTGGATTCACAAACTTAGATAAAGACTTGATTTTATTTATCTGTTATTCAGTGATTCGTTTCCCCTGAGCCTCACTGTACATTAACACACAGGAACAAGTTTGAAGGTCTCAGAATTCAGTCACATGGGAATTAGTGATGTCATGCTGCCTCTAGTGGACTGAAACGCAAGCACACAAGAGATGCTTCATATTTAGTCCAACACAAACTAGAGTCTGTAGCGAAATGCAGCATATACAAAATGAGTCTGTCTGTCTGATCTCCTGTCAGCCAAAACAAACAGACCAAACCAGAACGACAACTTAAGAGGAAACATAGGAGTCATTTAGACAAAGAAAAGTTATATAATTGCTGCCTGTGATAATGCACACCAGGAATAAACCAGACAGCTTCTTGTCAAACATAACTTACATACCCAATCAAATCACGCTCGTGTTTTCCAATAAGACAGCTGCTAACAACACAGACAGCATCCAGCATGTTCATCAAGGCAAAAGATGCAGTTTTAACCTTTAAAAGCTTTAAAATACTAAAAATTAAACGAAACATCTCTGTTCGTGCTGTCAGTCATTTTTATTGTTTAATATAAATTAGAAGTTTGGGATTCATAGTTATATCACTGTACAATGATACAGTCACAATACTTCTGTAAACGTACTTCAAAGAAAAAGATGTTATCTATATAAAATATTATATCCAAACAATCTGTAACTTTTTTGGTAAAAAAAAATTTGAGCAAGTACATGACAGATCAGTGTTCAAAAGTTTTCTTACCTTAACACAATTCCCAACGATAAGTTTATAATAATGACTTGCAATTTGAGCTGTCGGTCTGGTTTCGCGGGAAATGTCAGTTTGGCTTCATTTGATTTTAATATAGGTATTGAAAAGCATGTACAGTAACCTGCAATTTTATATTTCAAACAAAGATGGCGGTAGAGAGGCGAAAGTTACGGATTGCAGCTTTAAGCAAAAAGAAGTCTTGTTTAAGCAAAACAAATTTAAAGGTTGTTTTAAATGACAAACCTCTCTGAAAACTAACAAAGCAACACATTTGTTCAATTAGACCAGTATTATTTTTTAACAATGCACGACTGTTGTTTCAATGCACAAATCAGAAACATGCAAAACCGGAGCACAAACCTGCTGTTTGATCTTCAGAAGCATCTTTCTTATCCCGTGATTACATTCATAAAGAAATAAAAACCGGACCAGTAAAAAACGAGTCTGTAAGAGTCCAGAACGCTGTGGGTTCACATTTTGCGCTATATGTCAGCGTGCTGTCAGCTTGAGTTTCTTCCTGAAATAGCACCAAACCACAGGTGTTTAATTCTAGTGTTTCCACTCTGTAGTGAAGCGACCGTCAGTGCAATTACAGCTCTACGACCCCTAGAGGGCGCTGACAATGTAAAACAGATCAAAGACTTGTGGAAAAAAATCTTAACGCACTCTTATTTTTGATGTTCATCTATGAAAATAAAACGCGTATTTTACACGTCATGATTTATTGCGTGTTACATCCGGAAATAAAATGTATTATACAGTTCTGTTGTAATGAATTATAGGACTTTTGAGAACTTAAAACGTAACATTTAACTTATATATTTTGTATTAGTAGGTTCACAGGTTTACAGATACAAATAGCAAGTGTGATGACAGCTGAGATGTACAAGTGAGTTATTGGCCAACAGTATTTTACAGACCATTTACTTCCAGAACTTCAGAGTGTACGCTCGGCTTGTAAAAACATCTTTGGCTGCAGCTCCACAACAATCAACGCCGGCGATGATTGGCTGAAACAGATTGCGCTAAAATACTAAAGTAACCGGTGTTTGTCTCACCAAAAACACTCGGTCTTAGTGATGTCAAATTGCAGTTAAATATAAGTTCATATTGCCGGAAATTGTACTTGCTGTAAACTGACAACTCTTATATATTTTATATACATTTTCATATAAGTTAACACATATTTGTATGTTAACTTACGTTAGTCTTATACAGGTAATATTCATAGTTTATATATAGGTCATATACTCAAAACGTATAATCTTGTTTGTCTCAGTTTTCTATATTGGTAAATCGTAGAATAAAATAGATCGTGATATTAATTTCAACTTTACTCTTATAGTTGTATTCTTAATTTTTGGAATACTTGATATGTTCGTGTTTAATTTGTATTTAATATTTTAAACAAAACAAATCCCCTCGTTTTAACCCAGTTCTATGGTGGCAATAAAAATCTCTGGTCTGAGAACAGTTAATGTAGCTGTTGGCATGCTCAGATCTATCCGTTTTAAAAACACCCACAGTGCGGAAACTCTTGAGTATGTCAGCACAGCTCTGCAATTACACAGATGGCCGTTTCTCCTCCATCTGGAAAGGTTTAACCTGTACTGAGACGTAAAGATGCGTTGCCACAACGCACACTGGAAAAATCTCTATTGAAATGATTGAAATTAAATACTATAAATCTATACCATTTGAACACTAAATTCAATCCGTGTTAAACAAAACTGTATGCTTTAAAATGCAGATTTAAAATAATCAACATTACTGGATATCAGGCACAACAACGCAACTACTATACATACCAGCCTGTTTTCTTAAATATTGGTCGATCTCTATAAAGCTAATGTTTCTATGATTTATGTTTTATTTTCAGACTAAATATCTAAATCATCACCACGCTCAGATCTGGTTCTGGTGCCTGTACACACATTTGAAATGAAGTCATATTCCTAAAAAGCACTCTTGATTCCTGAAAAGCATTCACACACACAGAGTTGAATGAAATCACTGAATTTAGTTGAAGCTCATTTTATTAGTGTTATATTGAGTTAAGCGGCTTAAAATGAACGTTTCGGAAACGTAACGCAAACACTCTACCCTTTATAGAGTCCATTAAAACCACCGTGACATTCAGACTGACTGTCTTTGTTAAAGAAACATGAGAAAATATAATTGACAGTACAACGAGGAACACGGCTGACACATACTGTACACCAATATGGACATTTTAATAGATTCATATGTGCGGGAATTTCAAAATCAAATAAAACACATTCATATTAACCATTTAGTAAAGTTAAAGGTAAAGTGTGCTCCAGTTACTGGGCTGTGATTGATAAAAAGGGGCATCGTCTCTTTAAGAGAGGCTTCGTGTGATTTGACTGCAGATTTGAGCTTTTCAGTGCCAGCCAATCACAGCAGACAAAAAACAAATCAGCAAATCACAAGAGTGAAATCGTATAATGCCAATCACAGGAAATACCAAACTAAAGCAATTCTAAAAAACAATTGAATTAAAAGTTTAAGTGCTAGTTTTTATTCAAAAATGAGCTCTTAGCTAAATTAGCTCGATCATCTGTACTGGCACCGTTTTGTTCTGAAGCAGTTCTCAGTGCTAAACAGGTGAGTGAATCTCATGAGTGAATCTCACGAAACCTTTAAGAACACATTCAAAAGCGTATTAAATCAGACCATTATTTTTGGGTGTTAAGACGCACACAAACTATTGCACAAACAGTAAATGAATACATCACGGTAGCATTTGTTTTGAATTTTGGGATAATGAGAATTTCGGAGGAAGATGTCTTAAAAGGGGTCCTAATTTTAGCCATGCAAAAATATAGTTTGTTGAGGCCAAATATAAGTTTGATGTGTTCTTTGTGAGATTTACTCATGTTTTCAGATTTAGAGGGAAGGAAAACCAGCTATAAACGTGTGGATATTTCACAACAGGTGTGACTGGAAAAAGTGCTGAAAGGGTTGCAGACCTGTGCGCTCTAACGCCTGATGACCTTTGACCTTGACACCAGCAACCCTTAGCACAGTCTTTGATGTCTTAGCCTTTTTTAACTAGAATATGCTTTACCCGTGTCCTAAAAGCCAAGAGATAGCAGGAGTGACAAATGTTAAAAACAAACATCCCCAACATAAAGATAAAAGTCAGACTTATAAAACAAGTCCTTCAAACGAGCCATTTACACCAACGAAAAGTGAAGCGGTTCAGGAGCGGAAGAGTGTTGTGTGATTTTGGGTTCGGCTTTAAAATTCTTTGCTCAAATATACTTAAAATCTGTTCCATAGACGACTAGATAACATGCATTGAAGAAAAATATTGCACACAACAAATGACATTTTCTCTGATTGAATGTCAGATGAAATTTGGGTAACTGTAAATAAGTTGTGTGTGTGCATACGAGGGTCCGTCCGTGTGTATATGTAAGTGTGTGTGTGTGTATGTGTGTGTGAAGGGAAAGCTACGTCTAACACACATCACTTGGTCTTAGAGTTAAGGCTGAATCTATTTCTCACACTGAAACAGTCTTCGGCATCGGACATTTGCAGTTTAGTGCTACACTTGCTATTCTTAAATAAGTAAATAAAAAAACATGTACACGACCCTCCATTGCACTGAGTTATAAAAACAGGACACACACAAACATTGACATGTACATTCTTTAAAGCATAACTCTGTATGCAATGGATTCCACACAGTGACCCGAGTTTTTGTGACAGCCATGCAAATTGTCCTTATTTTGAGATGGGGTCTTTGTCTGACTGACATGTACGGTGATGCTTTTGCTAATGAAGTCAGTTTAGGTTAGTTTAAGTATTACGTACATATGAGCATAAGGCTGCCACTTAACAAGTAGCATGACCTCTATTAAACCCCACCCACGATTCGCCACTGATTGGTTGGCAGGATAATTTTGAGTTTATTGCATCTTTAATGAGATGCCACAACTATCAGTGTCACAAAACGCTTTGTGTTTGTACGTTGTAACACGTTTTAAAGGAGTCTTCATACGGCCTTTGATTCTTAGATTGTGATGAGTGTTTTAAGGTGCATAAATTGGTTCGGTCAGATTTTCATTATTATACAGTATTTACGTTGAGGTGTGTTTGACAACCCAAAAATACACAAGAATCCCAAAAATAAAAACTTCTGTTCACTGAAATTGCAGCTACACGATGTCATTCTAATATCAGATCAGGGAAAAACAAAAAACAACAGCAAACAGAAAGAACAAACGATTAATGTCGTAATTCAGATGCTGCAGTGTTTTGCAGTGGTGCAGAAGTGGCAGAACATCCGTGTTTGACCGTGTTCGCGATGATAATATGAATCCTTTATGCTACGGCCGTGTCGATACAGACAGGAGGCACTGAGGGGGGGTGGGGCATGTGCAAAATCCAGAACAGTGCACAGAGCCACGCAAATGCGCTCCAATCACGCAAGCCCTCCCCTGCGCCCTGCCCACAAGCTGCTGCGGCGGCCCCCGCCCGGCCGTGAGCAGTGAGACAGCATTGGGCGTAAAGAAATGTCCGTCTGTCACCTCTTCTGTAAGCTGCGAATTTTCTTTGAGTATTTAAGTACGCGCGGCGAACGAGAGTGCAGCTTCACGAACAGCTCGGGAAACTTGTACTGCGGGAACAGAGTCTCCAGGAAGCCCTCCAGAAAGACGTAGACCAGCCGGCGATTCAGCGGCTGGTGCTGGAACATGTCGAAGACGCGCAGGATGCCCTTCCGTGTGGTATCCGCCCCGATGATGTGCTTCAACTCGTCTGACAGGAAAAGAGTCAAATTCAATACACTGTATTTACTGTATGTAACCAACAGTCATCAGTAGAGCTGCACAGAATCTGTGCACGCAGAATGTGTGCATGTTCGTTTTTTACTAATTTACAATTAAACTTAATAGCTAATTTAATGTCTTTGTCAGGGATGGCAAAAGTACTGGTAGTTCAATGCCAGTACAAAGTACCAGTAATACCTCCTAATTATATTCATTGTCAACTTTATTCTACACTATTCAACATCTTATTTGTTTTTGCTGTGGTGTCAACATTGAAACGTATAATAATTTCACTGGTATTGATCACTGAAATTTTGGTACTGTGACAAACTGACTTAGCAACCCGTAAAAGTGTTTAAAATAAAACAGAATCACACTGTGGCATGTTTAATTGTGATGTACACAGATTCTGAGGTTTGTCTACCTGGCATGATGCCTAACAGTGTCGTCTTGGCCGCCACTCTGGTCCTCATGCGGGTGCTTTTGTCTCTGCGGGGCGGAGTCTCAGCTAAAATCCCACTGGGCCAATAGGAATCTCTGTAGAGTCAGACAAACAGGGTCAGAACCAGGACCAGACATGCCCAAAGACAGACAGGAAGTATAAACTCATCACCTGAATCTCTTCACATAATCGGACACCTGCTCTGGTGAGGTCATGTTGTCCACATGATCAACGATTTTCCTAAAATGAAGATGATATGATGATCTTCGTTGGTGATGGAAGACTGGAAGAAGTGACAACACATACAAGAACAGCGTACATATGTGCGCAAGCTTCATACCTGTTAATAGTGTCTCCATATGTGGCTCTGATGAGCTGCTGTAGAAGGTTCTTGATGTTCCTCCTCAACCATTGATTTCTCTCTTTCAGGTCAAACACCTCATCCATCAGGAGTAACATCACCCTCAGAGGAATATTATCATCCACCTGTACATAAACACAAATCAAGAAACTGAAGGAACTGTGGGTATTTTGGTCTCAATTTAAAGGTACGGTAGGCAATTTTGCTAGCAATAGCGAGCAAGCTTTAAAGCATAACATCCAGCCCTCCCTTCAAAGTGGCTCTCCAAAGCCACGCCCTCTCCAATAGTACGCAGTGGTACGCAAATGCACAGTTTGACAAGCAAGTAGGACATCTTATCATTGCATGTGGACCGAATACAATGATTGGACAAACACTTTATAGTCGGCCTGCACCTTCCACAAAAGATTTATTTATATATAAATACAATTAGACCACTTATTGATTGCTATCAGGATGTGAAGAGACTTTCGACCAGCAAAACAAAAAACGTTTCTGGAAGAAAATAAAAAAATGTCTAACCTTCCCTTTAAATCTTTACACATTTTGGCCTGTTATTATCTAGGAGTCTCTTCATATCACCAACCCTAGTGATAAGCATTACGTTGATTACATCAAAACGCTGTCACCTCTTCATAATGGCAATCAGCCATTATGAACTTCAACGCAGTGAACTTCCTGTTTAAACCGGAGTGAGTGCAGTAAGTGTGAACTCACATTGTCGTCCAGCTGGGCCGAGACACGGCAGTGTTCAGGATCAGTGTCAGACTTTGGGATCAGAGGAGGCACCTGTCAATCACACGTCAAGTTAATAACACAGAAACCCAGTAAAGCGCTAAATAACGTCTCCCGAGCACACAAACACCCTCTGTGACTCATGCAAGCGCACCGTGCACCTGTTTCTCACACAAACTGACTGAACAAATAAATGAACGTCAATTAAAACGTCAAAGACGTCTGGAATCGTTCGCATCTTTTCACTGCGCTCGTCTCTTTTAAGGTGGAAACACGCAACAACAGTTTGTTGGACTGAAGCTCTAGACGTGCTCTACCTTAAATATGGACTGTTTAATGTCCTGGCCAAGTTTCTCTGACATGCGGCCCATGTCAGCCGAGACTTTGGACACTCCCTCGGCCAGGCTGTCAGGCAGGGACTTCACGGCATTGGACACGTTCCGCATGGAGCTCCGCAGGGGATTGACGAATGTGTCCATCTGTCCGAGTTCAGAGAACACCACACATTTACAAAACGAATCCAACCAGAGTCTGTCAGTCTGTCCAGAGGGTGGCAGGAATCTCAAGAAGACTACTTTTTAGTTTGGCAGATAAGACTAGCAACTGGCTGTCACGAATGGTGCGTATGAGGGCGTAACGAATCTTGCATATTTTATTTCTTGCATTTCCGATTTAAACCTCATGAGTACAAGATTGCTCTTTTTGTTTTAGTTCATTTGTTTAATGATTTGAGTCATCACTCAATGTCTATTGCGCTCCACAAATATAAACACAATTTTGTTGATTATACGTAATATGTTGTCATATATGCATAAAAATGAATTGAACAAAAATAATAAAAAATACTAATGGCTGTTTGGTTGAAATGAACTTAATGTAGAATAATGAACGTAATGTAAAAATAATATGTAAAATACATTGAACGTGTTTCAATGTATAAATATTTATGAAATAATATGATCCATTACAGTCCATCACAAATAAAGACACCATCAGACAGATCATCTGAAGGTCATTTCCAGTGTGCAGACTGTACGTGGTGTCCCTCACCTTACGTGCAAAGTCTCCTTTGCCCTTGTTGTACGCTTTGTTCTCCAGGAAGTCACAGACGTATGGCATCAGCATGGGACAGGCCTTCGTCATCTCTGGATTCAACAGCAGCTGTAAGACAAGCTGAGCTCTCAGCACATCTGAACATTCACAGCACCCAAATGAGAAGATCCCAAAGCCCCACCGGACCCACCTGAAGATAGGCGTTCAGGTCCTTCTTTCTCTTCTCCAAGAAGTCTCGGTCCATGTTATTGAAGGTCTTTTTGCCAGGAAGTCTGAGAATCGGCCCAAGGTTCTCAAACTGAGGGCACAAGAAGGTTAGCAAAGGTAAACGTTGTTACTACAGTATGGAAGTACTGGACGTGTACAATTAAATAAAAGTCTAAAAATGACATCAGTGTGTTTAGGGCTGTCAGATTGTCACTACACGGTTATCACGACCAAAAGTAACTCACAGTAACTGTATTATCATGTTATCTACGGAAATCAAAAATTATTTAGTTTGTCTTTAGTTTTGTCTATTTTGTGTTTTCTCTTTTTTGGCCAATGAATCACATTCAAAATACAAGTGTTGGGAGACTGAGAGAAAGAGTTTGTAACTATTGCGGCTCTGAAGGCAAATTGTTACACATGGATTCAATAGCGCCACCTATTGTGCTGGAGTGTCAACCAGATACTGGTGCTGAATTATTCGCAATATTACCATGAGTATTAACATGGTATCAAAAAGCACGGTTATTAATATCACGGTATATGGTGACACCCCAATGGTGTTCTGCGTTCTCCTGGGTTCTCTCACCTGTTCTGTGATACGCATGTGAAAGTCATGGAAGTCGCTGTAGCGTCTGTACGTCTTCCAGGTGTCCTCGTTGCCCTCCGAGTTCTTGCGTACGACGGTGATGGTGTAGAGCGCGTAGGTCTTCCCGTGATCGTTACACACGCCTGCCACAGGGAGGTGATTTAGAAAAGCATCAGCTACAGTCCAGCAGGGGGAGACAGAGAGTGGAAGAGTGGAGGAAGACAGAAGCCATGGATATGAAGAAGCAAGAGCCAGCGGGCGGAACACAACCCGCGGGCGAGAAGATGCACCGCAGAGGCAGCACGAGAGGACACACGGCCACAGAGGAGCAGGAGGAGAAAAATGAATGTAAAAATAAAGAAATAACGGTGATGGACAGACAGCAAGAAAAAGAAAACAAATACACTTGTGTGTTCTTAAAGCTGCAATCTATAACAATTTGCCTCTCTACCGCCATCTCTGTTTGAAACCTAAAACTGCAGCGTACTTGTGAAGTTCTCACAGTGTGAATCTCACAGCGGATGACAAGTTTCAATTTTAGTTTAACTGCTTTATGAGCAAGCTGAAAAATTACATAATTATAAATTATAATTATATAGCCGGATCTTCTTTCTGTTTATAGACGTACATGTTCTGGGAAATCTGACCCGACAGCTCAAATTGTAACTCATTATTATAAACTTTCTGTTGTAAATCAGGGTAAGGTAAGGAGATTGAGCACTGGTCTGTCATGTACTCGCTTAATAATTGCAATGATTTTTACTCATTTTTAACCAATGAAGTTACAGACTGCAGCTTTTAAATAAACAGGGCTTGATGATGAGAAGTGAGGAGTATTGGGAGAAGAGAGTACAGGAGCACACACACACACAGATCACAGTCCCTCTAACATATTAACTATGTGTATCAGTTATAAATAGTTATATAATTATATAATTATATTAGCTCCTACATAAGCCTTACTTGCAGTCAGTTAAACACGGCTCTGTGCATTCATATACACACATTAAACAGAATCGAACTGAATTAAATACTGACATTTTTTCAAGATATTTAAACACATTTTCACTCACATTACAAAAAACTATTTTGTGTTAATGCATGTGGATGTTTTGTTTTTATTTTCTGTATTTCTCATTTATTATATTTCATATTAGCACATCATGCAAATAATGCACAAGAATTACGCTTTATTTTCAAAATATTACTTCTTGTTAGTTTTTTCTTTTTAAGAGCCGTAAAGCATTTGACAGCTTCTGTGAGATTCAACCTTGCAGTTTCCTGTGAAAAATGATTTTGAAGTGTTTTTGTGAAAATGAAGTGTTTTTATTTTGGGGAAAGTTGATGAACAGGAGACAGGAAGATACCCACAGGAGATGAACACACTGGAGTTAAACAGCTGAAACTGTATTCATGGCTTCACACAGCTGATATAAGGTAAAAGGGTCACATACCTGTGTCGGAGATGAACGCGTGAAGCTGAAAAGATTCATCCACACTTCCACTGCTGAGATCATCTAATGACTGCAGAACACACTTGTGCATCATACACCATCTAGACCAAACTTTCTGAAAGTATGTGTAGATATTAACAGATTCGGTTCATAATCACTCACCAAATTAATGCTTCCGGTTGGAGAGCCATTGAATGACTCTGAAACAGAAAGATAGACAGACTTTTAGAAGGTGACACTAGAAACAGACGCCTCACTGTGTTGTTAATGAAAGATCTTCTCACCTACGTCCCCATCATCTGAACCTCTATAACTGGGTTCCTTCAGCATGTCCAGCTCGGCCAGCATCCGCACATACAGCGGGTGCTGCTTGAAGGACGGGTAATATCTCTCATCCCTCAACATCAGATCATACACCTGAGACACAGAATGAGCAAGTAACCTGCAACTTTCGGTTTCAAACAGAGATGGCGCCAGAGAGGCAAAAGTTACGGATTACAGCTTTAATATTGAGAGAGGTAGAAGGCTGTAGTCTTTTCTGATAAGATTAGAAAGTTTATAAAGAACACAAACGCACAGGCTGATTTCATTTTGTCACTTTATGGATCAAGTAAAAGTTCACCGAATCATTTACAAAGTTAAAATCACAATCTGCTATTAAATACTTTTCTGCTTCCAATCAAATGTTGTGATTCATCATGAAGATCATTCTCACATGCCTACAGAAAAAAAAGGTTCTTTACTTTTGCCAGAGCAGAAGCAGGTCAGCTGCTGACAATTATGCAAATATGCAGAGTTATGCAAATATGCCATTTACTAGTCAGAATATGCAAATCACACAGCAGAAGGTCAAAAAAACCTTGTTCTTTACCTTCCTCTGGATCTCGTCGAATATCTCAGGTGTGGGATCCTCTTTGCTGAGTTTCTGAGCCAATCTGATTACAGATGCTTCATCCATCTGCACCCTGGGAGAGGCCTGATTGGAGAGAGCGCCTGTCAATCATCACCACATCATTTTGCCACACCCCTATTTATGCCACTACACCAATTTTTTTTTATAAGCAGACTTCTGATGATTGGCATAAACCGGTCCACACAGCAGCTAATTCTGGCTAAGAAACCTTGTATAGCCTTGTACAGCCTCCAACCACAGTTTAGCACAGTACAAACCTATGCAGCTTGGTTCTGCTTACCTTCTCTGACAGGTACTGGTCAAAGACTCCAACCGCTGCAGCTCTAAGCAGCCCTTTGGTGGTCTGGCTGCTTTGTCTCTTCCCGTCTCTCTGACTGCTCTTCAGAACCTCCAACTGCTGCTGGGCCGTGACCCGATACCCTTCCACCGTTAGCCAGAAGAACAGAATCGCCTGACCCCCCATATGCTGCATGTAGTCTATAAAGAGAGAGAGACGCATGAGGGAGGGGCTGATGTCATATTGAGAACGGGTCTGTGTGCATCTGTTCTCACTCACCCATGAAGAACTGAAGAGCGATGTTATGTACTAAGATGTGCTCCAATGGAATCACGCACAACTTGCCAAAATTAGCCGCAAGTTTTAAAGCGTCCACTTCCTGTTCAGCAAAAAAAAAAAACAAACAAACAGAGGTATTCACCGATGCTACACAATTTTATTTAGGAAAGATTTGTATCTGTACATTCTATACACATTATTATTAACACCAGTATATGGTAAATGGTAAATTAAATTTATACGGAACATTTGCATTACACTGTAGCAGACTACAGAGAATTATAAAGGAGTATATAAGTATATTTGTGTAAATTGTAGCTAAAATAGGCTACATACACACAGTATTAAGTCCTACACATTTTGCAGTACTAACATTAAAAGGTAATCAATTAATTGTGATTGTGTGTTTTAATGAGCGATTTGTTTACCTTCCCTGATTGTAGCCTCTGTATTCGTGTTTCACAGATCTTCTTTACAAACAACAAACTGTTGATCTGATTCTTTATTACGTTGATATCTGTGTGTATAAACAGAGAGAGAGAGAGAGAGAGAGAGAGAGGGAGAGCTCATATTTTCCAAAACACCCCAGAATGCAGTGCAGCATGTTTATTTTCCAACCAAATTAATCACGTCTCTGAGAATGAGAGAATGTCTGTGTATGTGTGTGTGTGTGTGTGTGTGTGTGCGTGCGTGTATGTGTGTGTGTGTGTGTGTGTGTGTGTACCATCTCCAGCCGTGTCCAGAGATCGCAGGTACTGAAGCTCCTCCAGCACTTTGTCTTTGACGGCCTCCAGCTCGGCGGGTTTATCCGTCAGCTTTAAGATGTTCAAGAAGGCCTCGTAGTTACAGCCTGAGTCACGGACCTAAACACGCACACAAACACAGAAACACACACAATATTTTTATAATACCATGTGCACTATCATGAATCTTTGTCCTTTTTATAAAGAGTCTGATGCACACATTAGACACGTTACTGTAGCATTCACACTTAAACATTATAAAAGATAGACGCTTTAAATAGCTTCCTCCAGTTAAAAAAAAACAAGACCAAATCTTGTTCCTGTAGCTCAATTGGTAAAGCATTGCGGTAGCAGTGCAGCGGTTGTGGGTTCGATTCCAACAGAACACGCAAACTGATAAACTGTATAGCTTAAATGCACTGTAAGTCGCTTTCCAGATGCATAAAATGTGAACGTAAGACAATTCGCATCACGCTTCTGTAATCAAGAGTCTGTCTCACCATCCAGATGATGAACTGATTGATGTAATCTGGGTCACTCAGCTGGTTTATTAAAGGCAGCAGGACTCCTCTGGCCAAAACCTCCTGCAGAACATAAAAACTCAGTCAATGAATCCACATCAACGTGTTTGTTTCTTCACAACACCTCCGTGTGCAGATCTAAACTTGGAAGTTTTAGAATTCGAGATCTGTCAGGACCAAATAAACCTCTTCTTGGTGGTACGTCCGAATTCAGAATTAGCTTGCTGTGTAAATTGCACCTTGTTTTTACTAGACTTTAGCTTTAGTAGATTTGGGTCATATTTAGTATTTTTACCCTGAGGAAGTATCTCATGTTCTTGTTGTGGAAATCTCCGGGAGGTAGTAACAGATAGAGCAGCACTTCACAAAGGTCCCGCAAATAACCTGCAGCAAACATACACACACACACACACACCCTTGAATAAGTGGAATGCAGACTTTCAAGGCATCTTTGTTTTGATTTAGCAGGTTACACCTAAAAATAGTGTTTTTGTTTTCCACCATTATGTTTCAATCACTGATGTGTCCACAAAAGGCCTCAGGGCAGACCTGTTTATTTTTGAAGGGGGGGTGTGTGTTTTGTTATCATCTTTGAAGTAATCTGGCCAAGGAGATCTGCCCTAGAAAAGCATGTACAACTTTAAATGTCATACAACAAAGGCCACAAATATGCCCTGAATCACTTGACTGCAGTCTTGAGTAAACACCAAGCCATCTTTCTCTCTTCCTCTTTTGTCTCACCTTCCTCGTCTTTGCGGGATGTGCACACCATGTCTCGACAAATCCTCCTCTCCATCTCCACCTCGGCTTCAAAGAATGAATCCAGCAACTCGTCTACATCACCTACGACAAACACACAAATACTTTCAAACACACACACACTCTCACACAATGTGTCAACAGAACTAAGATCTCACTAAAAGTGGACTTTAAGATCTAGGCAACAGTGTTAGGAATGCAGCCAGACAGCTCCAGGCATGTACTGCTGTGTGCCTGGTTGAGACACAACGTCAAGTGACAGGCAGAATTTTGCCTCTCCAGGTAGATTTGCACAATCCTGCTCTACACAGCTGTACATAAAAGGGTTAAATGAAAATTTAGCCACCATTGACTTAAAATTGAAGTCATTAATTACTTAATTATTACAACTTTCATCTTTCAGAGAATTATTCCTGGATGTTAAAAAGTTTAATTGCCCGTAATTCTGGTGCTTTGCACAGAATTGTGTTTAATTTTGTGTTTTGTTACACAAATTAAGTTGTGTTTTGTTCGGACACAGTGTTAAAATAAAAACAGCAGTGCTTGTCTCGGCCTGCAGTGTGTCCACTATTGAACTGAAACTGGAGTGAAACTGGTTTCAGCCTGTGGCTCTTTTACAGGAAGAAGGCAACAGTTACGTTGTTTTGGGTCTTCTCTCTCGTTTAGCCTCTCTTGAGCTTTCCTGAAAACACGCAGATGAGTCGCAAAATCATCCACCAGCCTGGTGGTGAAATATGGCTGCCAGTCCACTTCCTTAGATCTGAGGAACGGAAAGATGAATCATGGGACATGTGGTCTTGAAAACAGCATCTCTTTCTGTCTCTCTCTACTTTAACCGTTATCTTTTGTTTACTAAAGGAAAACGTTTGAGAACATGTGAATGTGATTTTGGATTGTGTTTTTTAGTGTTTTGTTGCAATTACACTGTAATTACAGCAGTCACTTTAAACTTCTCAAATGGTGATTTTTTTCTTTGATCAGGCGTTATTTGAATCAAACAGACATTGTAGCAGGCGGGTGTCTCACCTGGTGGAGAACTCTACCAGAGCATTCTGAACTGTCTGTCTGATCTCCAGGAGGAAATTCTCATCGTCACTCAATGTGTAGTACCAGTACTGGATGTAGTCCCTCAAAGCAAACTGGATCACCTGATGAATGACATGAGAACAGGACAGAGTAGAAAGACAAGTAGAAAGACAAAAAAAAAAGACAGACAGAAAGAAAGAACGAACAAACAAAAGAAAGACAGACAGAAAGAACGAAAGAAAGACAGAAAGAAAGAAAGAAAGAAAGAAAGAAAGAAAGAAAGACAGACAGAATGAAAAAGACAGACAGAAAGAAAGACAGAAATGAAAGACAGAAAGAAAGAAAGAAAGAAAGAAACAAAGACAGAAAGAAAGAAAGAAACAAAGACAGAAAGAAAGACAGACAGAAAGAATGAAAGAAAGACAGAAAAACAGACAGAAAGAACGAAAGAAAGAAAAACAGAAAGAAATACAGACAGAAAGAAAGACAGAAAGAGACAGACAGACAGACAGACAGACAGACAGACAGACAGAAAGAAAGACAGAAAGAAGTTTCTGAATTTACATGAAGTTTCAAACTTGAATTGAACTTTTTTAATAAGTTGACTGGAGTGTGTATGTTCGGCGTTTGGCCCTAAATTAACTGCAGAACAGAAGAGAAAGACACTGAATAACATATTTTCAGTGTCAGGGAAGAGAGTCTGTCATGTGCTCTTAATTCTAAGTGCTGATACAAAGACTCTTCACTTCCACTGCAAAGCATTCTGGGTAAATACATGCAGACATCTTCACTGACCTAAACAGTAGTCTGTTTTATTTTAACTCAATTTACTCTAATAATCATCTATTATAGAATTACACAATGAACACAATGAAATTGGCCTGGAGAGTTGCCTCATAACCGAGGTAATTTACATATAAAAATCTTAAAGGTATAACAATATATAAAGGGATTGAACAATTAGCGACAAAGCTATACCTTTACAGAGTGTCTTATGTGGACAATATTGCTAATAAGCAGACACGAATGCTTTTAAATGAGCACGTGAAGCCACTTACTAAAAGCTAAACTGTTAAACCCAGTGTCAGATGCTCATCACTTTTATGAAACCGCGCACTCAGACTAGCTGAGTTAGCATCTTGCGCGAGTCGCAGACAGAAAGGACGTTTGCGAAGTGATGACTCAACATTCTGAAAGAACATCGCTTGAGAGACCGTTGCTTCCACAAAAACGTTCGTTCAGCTGCTCTCTCTTCATCTGTCTGTTAATTCGTCGAGTTGAGTTTTGTTACCTGCTGCAATGGTTCATCTATCATGTTGGATCCTGTTAATCGACGGTCAATCTTAATGGGTTTGGACTCTGATTTCATCTCTTCTGAAACCTGAGAAACAAACACAAATGGTTCTTTTCAAAACTCAATCACTGTGTCAACGCAAATTATGTAACAACGTGAAACAAAAACACGCTCTTAAACCATAAATAAATATACCAGCGCATGTTATTTTCGTTGTATTTGAAAGAAAGTATGTTGCGATCGAAATGTGATAACATGCCGAAACTAAACTAAACTAAAGCCAGTTTTTCGGCTGATGTAACCAGGAAAAAATGTTGTAACGAATGACATCACAGTGCAACTGGAATGATCTAATCAAATCAAATCGCAGACAATCACCGCCTCTGACCTACATAAACTTCTGCTGAATATTCACTTTCCTTTGGAAATCATATGACAGCAGTTACACAGACACACATTCAGAAGAGAGAAACAGTTACAGACACTGACATGACACACATACCTTCAGTATGGCTGTCTGTGTGGAGGGCAGGTAGGAGTGTTCACACCTATCCAGG
>JAZGTJ010009449.1:0-19372 GCA_036877575.1 Botia almorhae
ACTGGAGATGCCTGAGGGAGCCGGAGGTAATTGGCAGAAATGATAGTGGCTGCCACTTTCTTCCATGGTGCAGAGAATCTTTTGATGGCGGGGATGACAGCTTTTTTTGTTTGGTTGGTTTTTGGTTACTCTCTGGAGCTGAGGGTCTTTTTCCACATGTAAGCTGATGGATGTGTGTGTGTAGGTGCAGAAGGGTCAGATAGATAGAGAGAGGAGAGGAGGAGGAGAGGAGGCAGGAGGGAGGAGGAGAAAAGAGGAGGCAGGAGAGGAGGAGAATACAGGAGGCAGGAGAGGAGGAGAATACAGGAGGCAGGAGAGGAGGAGAAGAGATGAGGCAGGAGAGGAGGAGAAGAGAGGAGGCAGGAGTGGAGGAGAAGAAAGGAGGCAGGAGAGAGGAGGAGAAGAAAGAAGGCAGGAGAAGAGGAGAATAGAAGTGGCAGGAGTGGAGAAGAAAAAAGGAGGTAGAGATGTGTTTTGTCTTGGGTCAAACCATATGGAATTAAGGTTCAAAAAACAACTTGGGCATGTTCAACTGAAGGTACACACAAGTAAAACACACAAATCAAGTAGTTCATTTGGAACTGGGGGTGTTTTTTAAACTGATCAGCTTTATTTGTATATATCATGACATGTATCTGTGTATCGCAACATTCTTAAAACAAGATACATTCTCTAAAAATTTGTTGTAGGTTTTAATGCTTTTTGTAACAGATCAGGAAAATAATTTTGCACTATACAAAATCTTGTTTTTTTCTTTTAAGAGAAACTACGAACTTTAACTGATTCTCTGTGACTAAATAGCTGAAGCCACAGCAAGCACATAAAGAGGCTGAGAATGTGGAAAGCTGATGATTGCAAATGTCACTTCTGATCATAACAGATCCTCAGTAATACCAGCCATTTTCACTCTCAGTTTTCCCATAATCCCCCTCTCCAGTTTATCTGATAATGCTCTATAGTTCTGGGTCAAGCTGAAGATATCTACAGCTGACATACCTGTCACATGACATCACTTTTCTTATACTGCCATTCCACGTCTTTAACTCCAACTTTATTTATATTTCTTGCACGTATATTTATTTGTGTATTTATGTATTCGCTGTTTATAGAACACATTATATATGTCATTTATTTTAACATTTTAATTAGTTTTTTGCAAGGATGAAAAAGGAAACAAAACAATTTAAGAAGATTCTGTTTAGGGGGTTCTGGGTTTAATCTAGTAACTAGGCAACAGCGGAGCCCAGATTCTTCACTAGCGAGCCCATCCTCACCACGTGAGTCCCCCGCACGTGCCATGCACACACCTACTGTACACACACACACACACACAAACACTCGCACACAGTGCTGTTAATAAGCGTTGGGATTATCTCATGCATAAGTGACTTCCACAGCTGTCAACAGCAGTGACATTTAATTGGGTCAGTCATCCAAACCTTTAGCCCGGCAACTGATCTGACCCAAAGAATGCCCACATGAACCCTTTAACAAGAGTACCACCCGTAACATGCCATACAGTGTTCTCTCTCTCTCTCCCTCTCACACACACACACACACACACACTAGCTCGGTCCAAATATTATGTTTTTAGAAACAGCATGTTGCTTTTCACAAATATTTCATGATGTATGGAAATAAATGACTCTTTCAATGTAAACTGATAAAGTTTCATTACTGTGTATTGGCTTATTTGTACAGTAATCTTTAGGTAGATATTTATTATCTAAATTTAGTTTTTATTATGCTTTGTTTAAACTGCTGAACTGTAATCACAGCATATGCATTCGTACTGTATACAGACGCTTGTTTTAAACATGTACAACCCTAAAATTTCTTAAGGATTTTGAGACATTTTTACAGGAAATCAAAGTACAAAAACACTGATTGAGGTGATGTTGTGATGTTATGTAAATATAACAACTACAGTACCTGTGGACAGTGAAAATGCAAAATGCTTAAATCATTTACAAAGACACAAAATTCTGACCCATGTTTTGTTCTCTGCGAAAAAAAAGAGCTGCTTAAAGCTTAATCTGCAGATATTTTTAGCTACATACTAGACAGAGAACATTGTGAGGTGTCAATAAACCGGGTTGTATAAACACACAAAAGCAGAACAGTGCTAATCCATCTTGCCTTTCATTGTTTCTCTCTCATTCTCTCTTTGTCTTTAAATGTAGGTCACACAAACGCAGCAGAACGATTACACTTCAGCAGGTGCCACTGTACCAAAACCATCTTTCAGCCTCATCAGATACAGGTCACTCACCTTTATTTAATAAGGTTGTTTTGATAAAAAACAGTAAGTTACTGTTTATAGTATGAGAATTCTGAGAAACACAGAAGATAATTTGAAGTATGTTGGTAACCAAACAACAGTGGCACACTTTGACTTACATTTGTATGGACACAAAACCACTGAGACATTTCTCAAAATATATTCTGCTGTGTTCCACAAAATAAAAAAAGTCATACAGGTTTGGAATGACGTGAGGGTTATGTGGCCGAATTATGTCTAACATCTTACTGACTAACAGGGAACATTCTCAGAATGCTTGCTAACATTCTCTAAACGTTCTCTAAAAATGTTCTTGCAGTAACATTAGTAGAATGTTTTGATAATGTTGTAGATCAAAAATGAATTCATTAGTGGAATGTTTGTTACAGAATAAAAAAAATGCTTGAATAACGTTATGACAACAAGCAATAATGTTTATGCGTCTCAAAAAGTTTGTTACGTTTTTGTTACTTAATGAAAATGTTAGGGAAACGTTCTTGCAACCTAAAATTGTTAGCTGAGTGTGAAATTGTGTAAAAGTGTAAAAGTTTTACAACTGTACAACTGTTGGGTAAAGAAACACCTGCATATGTTTGTATATATCAGACGTACGTTCAGTGATTGGTAATGTTTGGTGGCCACATTGACACTGTTGTCCCCTCACGCAAGCACACTGCAGTATTATTGATTATGGCCTCATGGTGGATAGATTCATGGATTCTGACAGCGGTTCCTCATCAAGTCGTTTGAACGGCAGGTGGTTTTCTCAGCAGAGGGACACATTGATTTATCGCTGTAGTGATTGTGTTCTCTCTGTCTTTCTCTTTAAATGCAGGAAAGCTCACACGGGTCTCATTGGACAGGACATGCAACTCTCCTTACTCAATGACACCCGGGGCCGAATCAACATATGGCGCGATGCCCGTTCTGAAGCTCCTGCATAATTCTGAGGAGCAGAAGGTTAAATCTTCCCTCGTGTAAACGATTAATGCTGATCTAAGTACCCTCGAGTTTCTTGCAAACTTTTGAAGTCTGAAAGTCTTGAGAACGGTGTAGGGAAAAATCTCGTTTTGCATTTTTCAAATGTAATAATAATTTAAATAAATAATAATTTAAAATAATAATAATGTAGTATTTACATTATATTAGCAACATATATCATAACAGTAAAAACCGAGTAAAAATTACATTTATAAAAAGTATTTTCTAAAGTCGCCCTTTCGTTATTTAACCCTTTTGGCAGTTGGCATGCAAAACTCCACAGTTGGTAGAAAACAGGATGATTCATGTTATCCCAGAGTTTCAAAAACCATATTTTGTGCTTCAAGAAATCTGATCTTTTACCGTTGACATGGTCAGTTGTCACAAATGTGTCTTGTTTGGTTAGTGACCTTGAAACAATGGTCACTAATTCTTAAATATTTCTTAATCATTTTACTCCATAATGCCTCTTAGTTTTACAAAACCATTTTTAAAATCTTTTTTAAATAAAAAAACATTATTATTAACTAATAAAAAAGTATATTTTTAAGCATAAATTAGATTCAGTTCAGTTTGAAAGATCTCAGATCCTTGAGCTTTACTGTATAATTGGTCCTTTTACCTTTTCTCTCTCTTTGCAGTTAACACACACACACACACACACACATACACAGACTTGTTTTGTTTCAACTTGTCTCCCCAGTTTCTGTAGTCGTGCTTTGTTTTAATAAGAGTCAGTGTGTAACAGGCTGCTAACTCTTGCTCATTGATCGAGGCAGGCACATCTCCCAGCAGCTTTAAGATCTCTGGTTCGCCACATTGATTGGAGCAAGTGAACCTTCAGTAAGCAGCCAGCCTCCCGAGAGAGCACACACACACACACACACACAGCCTTTAATCTGCGTTTATGGGTTGTTTCGAGGTATCACCAGGAGGGAGTTTTAAAAGCTCAGTGCCGGACACACGACCCAAATTTATCAGAACATGCCGTAATGCTTATGCTTATGTGTGCTTACAGTTCAGCAGTTGACATACGGTTCAGTACAGTTCGGTCACATGACTGCTTGCGCTTTGAATCAAATCGGTTGCAAGTGAGATGTGAGTTTTTTATGCGAAGTTTAGAGGTGGATTTTCTATGTTTTAGTGTGTAACACAATGAATGACTGCAAAGACGCACTAACAATTTTAGGTTGTAGAAAGTTTCTTTAACGTTTCCGTTAAGTAACAAAAACATCGTTATCTTGAATATTGTAGGAATGAATGTATGTATAAATAGCGTTACTGCAAGAACGTTTTTGATAACTTTATAAGAATGTTAGCTAATGCTCTGAGAACATTCCCTTTAACTGAGGTTTTATTTATGTGCCTCTGAACTGGTGCTTCTTGCTGTATTCACATCGTGAGCAGAATTTTCTACCTCAAAGCCATATAGAGTTAAAAGAGGTGGGAGAGATGAGGATAAGATAGGGTGTAAGGCAGACGTGCTGTCACCCACCCGGATCTCCCTCATGCTCAAGAGTACAATCAGATCCTGCAGCCCTGCAGAGGTGGCATAAGAAACAGACAGCATGCCCTACTTTTTCTGAAGCCTCCCAACAATGAAAACTCCACCAGACACAAGACAGAGCATCACTCTTGCTCCAGACAACATTAAAACAGATTGTGTAAATAAATCCACAAACACTCTTTTACATGGTATTCCAGAGACCAAAGACTGATTTGAGACATAACCAAGCAGCATAGCTCCAAAAGTTCCTGTAAAATGTTAACTGTACTTTTACTGTAATTTTTTTGTTATTGTAAATGTAAATTTACAAGGTAAAGTCCTGTACTTCACATTTACTGGTAATGGTTAAAGTTATACATTTTGTCAGTGCATGTGCTACCTGGGAAGCGAACCCACAACCTTTGTGTTGCTAGCGCAATGTTCTAACAACTGAGCTACAGGAACAAAGTTATCATTCAGATTCTGTGGCAGAGGCCTTGCAACCAATCGAACTGCCCTCTTAACTTTTAGAAGTTTCTGTCTTGGTTTCTAACTGTTGATTCTAAACGGTGTCTGTCACTTCATCAGACGTTTGTTAATGATTGACAAATGATTTGATTTGATTTGAGAGCAAATAATGATATCAGAAAGACAAAATATTCAGCATCATATAACTCAAGTTGTCTTTATGGGGCTTTTATAGTGATTATTCTTTTGTAAACTTCAGTTTGTGTTTTTTGGTGAACTGCATAATTTGAATTCAA
Organism: Botia almorhae; assembly: GCA_036877575.1. NCBI lineage: Eukaryota > Metazoa > Chordata > Actinopteri > Cypriniformes > Botiidae > Botia > Botia almorhae. Next base: position 5,513 of record JAZGTJ010009449.1, read on the forward strand.
CTTATCACCAGATTGTATAACCTTATAACCTCTAGACATTTGGAAGCATTTGGGTTCTCTAAAAGTTCTTTCAACATTTTCAAAAAGCATTCTTGCGATAACTTTAGTAGCATATTTATACGTTGTATATCATATATATCAAAAATGCTATTCATAAGTTGTTAGTGGAATGTTTTACAAAGGTTACAAAATTAAAAAAGTTTGAATATTATATAATATTAAAGAAATGTTCTATCAACCTAAAATTGTTAGCTGGTTACCCTCCAGAAAGAAGGTACTGCCACAGTGGAAATAGTACCGAGAGTGTTCTGTCAGAACCCGATATTTTGGACTGTTAATGGTTTAAAGAAAATGGCAGTGCAACAGTCAAACATTAAAGCTTTAACCAAAGACAGGAGAGTCACTCTCGACCGTTGGAGTGCGACTATGACTCAGCTAATGCACGCTTTTCATTCAATAATTCACAATTGTCCTCATCATTTTAAAACGTTGATAGGTTAGACATTGTGCTCTGATGAATGGATGATTCTCGCTAGCAGAAAAAGTCGCTTTTAAGACATTTCACCATCGAGTCGGGCAGAGGTTGCTATGGCGATGGGGCCTGTGAACTAGATGATAGGGCACGGAAAATTGTCTGAGTCATGTTTCAGAAATGCCTGCGCTCAAACTGCACCACGTGAACAGTTCGCCTGCGATAAATGTGACGCGTTTAGCATTTACAACACCAAGACCATTAAAGCGGTAATCCGTTTTTTGGTTGCCAATGGAAGAAAACATGTACATGACCGATCAGTGTTCAAAATGGTGTCTTACCCTTAAACCGATTTGCAACGGTATGTTTATATTAAAGATTTATAATATGAGCGGTCGGGTCGGATTTCATAGAAAATGTCCATCTGTAAACAAAAGGAAGATCTGGCTGCTATATCGCATGTCCGTGTACTGCAGATATTTTTGTAGCTTGTTCTTACAGCAGTTGTTTAGAATTGAAACATGTCATACATGTTAAAAAAGTAACTTCACAAGTAACCTGCAATTACACATTTTAACAGAGATGGCAGTAGAGAGACAAAAGTTATGGATTGCCACACATACGAACACAAACAAACTTCTGGTCAACAGACACAGTGGCCCAGTTTTGCATGGATATTTTCCAGTAGCTACAGCAGTATTTGAGGGATAGCCTGGTCCCACAGTGAGCTAATGAAGAGTTGAATTATGGGTCACTGCCACTTTTACACAGAATGGATTTTAAAGTGAGATTTATGATATATATGATAATATATGATTTATGGTATATAGGTGTTCGCTTAAACGCCTGTTTGTTGTGTACTGTGGAGTAAAGAGCCCTTGTTAAAAAAGGGCATATTACCACTAACCCACTATAGTAATGACTGGTTAACCTTTTACACTACCCTTGGGTCCCACCTGTCTACCTTTACAGTTTAACGATTTTTATGATTATTTAAATGATTTTCCTAAAGAAGGGTTTTAAAGGCTTTTAATGACTTTTTCATCTGTGGAACACAATAGAAGATATTTTGAAAAATGTTTTTGTGGTTTTGTGTCAATGGGTCAATGGGTGCCACTTTTGTTTGGTTACCAACATACTTCAAAATATCAATATAAGTCACACAGGTTTGTAATGGGGTGTATTAGGGTACATGATGTACCCAATCATAATAGTAAATGATGAAAGAGTTTTTGTTGTCGGGTGAATTATCTCACACTTTGAGGGGGAGTACATTTTGGAACATTTTTTATTTGTGGGTAAGATGTAAGCATGTTGTGGTGTACTTTGTTTCATGTTATGCTGTATGTTACTGTAAGTTTACCGCCATCCTATTTTGCTGGACAGTTTACAATATTATGATCCACTGCTCTCCAGACGGGACATTTCTGCATGTGCTACATTTCTCTCTGAATATGAATTTATTTTTCGCAAGTATTTTTTTTGCTGTAAGTCAGCTGCTCTGTTTATTTCTGCTCTTCTCCTGTTACTGTTATCAGGAGAGCTGAAAATCACATCAAGTGATTTATTTTTGGCTCGTGCAGAGAAAATATAAACAATACACACTAGCTGCAGCATATTTAAGCCCGTGAGTGGCATTACTATAAATAATCTGTGGATGATTTGAGTCGTGAGAGAAGTGTCTCTTTTTACCCCACAGACGCATCCAGACTGACCTATATGCTGTTCAGAGCTTTAATTCATCCAAACCTGAATAATGAAGCAATGGTTGTATATCAGTGTGTGTGTGTGTGTGTGTGTGTGTGTGGTTTGGCTAAACCTGGTTACAAAAGGTCCTCAAAGATATAGTGAAATATTATAAAAAAATGAACATGTTATAAATATTGTATTAAACATTATAGGAACATTAATGTGACCCTCAGTAGTCGCTAAAAAAACATCGGAATCGCTAGCTGAGTATGAAAACAATAATCTATGAGACGTTCTTAGTAATATAACTTACGCAATAGGCCTGTCTGTGTATTGTACGGGGTGTGTGTTGGGCAAAAATATTAAATTTTTATATTGTATATATTTCTTTTGTTATAATGTATCATAATTTGAATGAGGAATAATGTAGATATACTTTATATGACATACAACCAGGATGTTCTGTAGTTGTGTCATATCTATTTCTATTTAATATTTGTATATATTTCCGATGTCAATAAATTTGTAAATAACTTTCAGTAACTCAAAGTACTTTAGCTAACTTGGGGAGAAATGAAGGCAAGCGACAAAGAGTCATTATCATGGACACATGCTAAATCTGCTCCTGAACTAACTTTCTAATGATGGTGATTCTGTAATTCTGAGTCACTGTTTTCAAGATTTCAGGAAGAATCGAAGTTCAGTGCCACTCACATAATCACATTCTTAATAAAGTTCTGAGGTTCTAATCCAGCCAATCACATGATGACATATACAGGTGCTTACCTCACTCCTTCGCACACATAAAGGTATAATGCGCTCCTGCACAGGGCGTGTACAGCCCTCACTGCAGAGAACGCAGGACTGGTTCGCATATCATGCTCCAGCGCCTCTCCTCTGCGTTTGTTGCAGAGAAACATCAAAAGCTGCAGCGAGCTGCAAAGGCGCATCAGCAGAGCACAAACTTTTTAGAGGCCTGCGTTAATAATTCAGAAATCATTCATTTTTAATGCTCTGCTGAAATGTCATTTCTGTTTTACAGGAAAATAACATGAGGGTCATAATACAGGCCTGGGAAGCACTTGTTTGGGTCATCACACAAAACTGAATCAGCAAATAAAACCTTTGAACAGAAATAAAATCTCTTGTTGTGTTTCTGTTCAAAACAGATTACTAAAGTAATTGTGTACTTAAACAGATTCCAGGTGTACTTGGAAAGATTTTGCTCGTTAAAACTGTAAGTCTTTTGTTTCCTGTTAGTCCTATCTTTTAAAAATTTATCTTGTGTGTGTGATATTTCATGCTTCTGGATTTCTGCTTATAGAGATGACTTCACTTTTGTTTGAGAGGTGTGAACACACACCAAGAGAAGTGGACAGGACTAAGACCGGAGAGCACATGTTGCTTAAGGGCACCTCAGTTGTTACCTGCCAGCATTGGACTGAAACCAGCAACCACCTTCTGGTTACGTCTGACTCTACCCTGTAGGCCACAACTGCCCCAGTTAGTGAGTCTGTTTTTCTCTCACAGAACATTGTTTTGGATTTTAAAGTGAGGTCATGATAATAATGGCCTCTTTGATAATATTATTCATCATTCATATTTAGGTTTGGTATAGATGACAGTATATTTGTGTCTTAATGGGGATATGGGGTGTCTATAAGACAGAAGGTCTGGGAAAGACTTTTACTGTGTAGAACTTAACTTGCATCGAATTTGTATTGAATCTGAAATAGTTCTTTCAAAGTCCTCTGATATTTTGCCCACAACCTGAAGTTAAAGCAAAGTGCTCCTGATCTACCCAGTTTAACTCAACCATGTGTCTCTGGTTGGTATGTGGGACTCGAACCCTGACTGGCATTTCAAGCATGGTGCTCTGAGCAGGGGTAAGCAGGTTAGCTAACTGAGACTCTTGGCCCTTATTGTCATTTTGCTCTTCTTAAAATCTTGCGAATTCTGAAAATTACCACAGTAACACCTCCTCGGCTGTCAGTTTGAACAATGTGAGTCACGTTGTCACTTCAAAATAAATGGCACCTTTCTGTTCTTGTGGTTTGTTTAAGGCTGGTGGAAGGAAGTTCAGTAATGGCTGATCTGCTGTAGTTGTTTTGGAGGTGTGTGTGAATGTGTCAGACTGTCACTCGGCTGTTTCGGGTTAGTGACATAATGGGACGGATTGACACTTGGTTCGACGCGCCGCTGTGCTGTGGAACGTTTGTGTGTCCCGCGAGATGATCTGTCGCTTTAATAACCTGCCAGTTCTGTGATGTCTGATCTGCCACTTCTCTAAGTCAGATGAGATCAGACAATACGGTGAAAAACAGCTACACCTAAGCTCACGTTTTAATGTTATTGATGTTAATATCTCTGACACACCTCTGATGAATGTGTTTAGGGAAAAAATATTGCAATGTTTGTCAGGTAAGCATACAATAGCTGATTTTATTAAATTAGCATCAAATTAATTAGCTTTCTGTAGCTCAGTTGGAAGAGTGTGGCGCTAGCAACAACAATGTCATGGGTTCCAATCCCAGGGAATGCACTAATTTCTTAAACCTGTAGTTTGACTTTTTAAGGGTTCTAAAGATTATGGGGTAAATCCTCCCATTGGACAACACAAATCCTTATATATTGAGATTATATATCTTTACTGTATGTCCATTTAAGACCATTTAAGTCGTCCTGTACAGAAATGATGAAAGGTGATGAAATAATAATAAGACAAAGATTCTGTGTCGTTTTATTTTTAGATATAATATTTAAACTGACTATTCAGAGCACAGGTGCTACAGTATGTGGACTAATTTGTTAGTTGTAGTTAGTCTAATATCCGACAGCAGTTAAAAACGTATCCCCCTCAGTTAATGTTTCTCATACCAGCATTAAGACCCTCAGCTACCCCTCCCGTTCATCAGATTATCCACTATGTATGTACATTACAGGTTAGCCCATAATCAGAAGCTAGTAACTCTGTTTCCCCTCTGCCTTCGTTTTCCCCAGTTATTAATGGGTCTGCTGTATAAAATCCCCTCTTTTGTTGGACAGATTTTCCTCTTCTTATATCTCCGCTATTTTAACGTTTTAACGTCATATTTAAATAAACGTGCGTCCCATGAAATGTAAATATGGAACAAACGGATGACGGATGAACCAGAATCCATTTATTCATTCACATCACTTATCAGACATTTGTGTACAATTGTTCGCGTCATAAATTGTTCGTAATGTTATAAAATATTAAGATTCCATGCACAGTAAACCACGCACGAGCATTTTCAAAATGATACGAAAACAAACAAACAAACAAACAAACACAAACCGAGATGTTTATGTAAACAGCGAGAGTGCTGTTAAACGTTACTCTGAAATAGTCTTTTCTGACCTCTTCTTGATCAACGAAGGCGTTATTGCAATAAAAAGCGTGGAAATACCGATGTGTGACCACTCCCCCCAAAATAACATTCAGTCTGTACTTCTGATAACGTTGTACGTGTGTTTGTGTTAATAGACTATTAAAGATCGCACGAAATTATCGCTCCGAGTAACAAATATTACGATATAAAAAATACAAATAGTGATTTTGGTAAAAAGAATCGTGCCTGACACAAGAGAAAAGTGCATGCGAAAAGAACGACATATATGAATCTATACACGACGCCAAACAAAAACATAGAAATAGTCATAGAAAAGACGCAGTAAATCAAACTAGTTCAGAACTGCTTCGCGTTACTCGTGATGGCTGTTAACACTCCGTGCGTTTCCTGCTTGCTGGCTATGATATCTATATAAGGGGAAATATACACCTGCAGTTGGCAACAACTCGATTACACACATCAGCCCGTTTCCATGCAAGAAAGAAATAGAAATATAGCTTATTTCTCTGGAAAGATGGAAAATAATGAGCTAGAAGCAGTCAACTTGTGTTCCGGGTGCTGAACTGGACAGCTCCCCCGAATCAGCAGCTCGTATCAGTGGGACAGATGCCATGAAACGGGGCTTCGTGAAGTCGTGACAAAATCTCGGACCCTGGCCCGTGACTTCGACGAGACAATGGACTGGATGACCAGAAAGCTTGGGTAACTCTTCCTGGGATGGGTTTCGGTTGGAGCCAGCATCACTCGTTGGCCATGGCTCTCCATCGCTCTTCATCCTGCGCTGAACCCGCACTCATCACCTCTCGTTCACTGTTCACATGCACAGCCGACAAGTGCTTCAAATCGGAGATTAAAAGAAAAGACTGACGAGGTAAAATCACTCGAGCTTACACGCCGGGAGATGACTTGTCCGTCATCCCTTTGAGAACTTCATCTATTCGATCATCTTCAATAACCACTGCAAATAAAAAATACAGATGTTTATTAGCTTTTATACAACAAAGTATCGAAACAGTGAAAGAAATATGACATTTATCTGCAGGAAAATGCGTTACCTCGCAAAATGTGACGTGGGTGCCGTTTTGTGCGGGTTTGCTGTACCTACCGTGATTTGCCCTGCCAATCTGCCCGAGTTTCGGTGGTCTTTTGGACTGTGAGGTTCCGAAGAACGAGTTCGTGTCCTGCAGTCGACAGCTGAACGATATCTGGCTGACTTCACTATCCGCACCGTAGCCGTTCATGTTGCCCTCGTTGTACGGCAGCACCTCGGACATGTCTTCAACTACGCGCAAGTTCTCCGGTAAGGTCGTAGGGATCTAAAACGGATGACGTTGTAGGGAGTGTTTTGATAAAAAAGAAAACTTATGTTGATGAGGTCCAGCTAAGACTCTTTAATAACACGATGTGAAGGTGCAGACGCGCTGCTGTCCTGGTTGATCTGTGGGTGGTCTTGCAGAGTGGAGTCGAGCTTCTGTGAGAGATCCAGGGAGATCCGGAGACCATAAAGGAAATCCAGACCTAAAGTGAAGTCATTCATCCGGGTTTGAAGGGGCGGGAGCTTGGATAAATAAATAAATAAATAACGCGCAACTGAAAAACAGTGGGACCAAAACAAGGGCCAGTCTTTCTGGATTGCCACCCAATATTTTAGAGGGGGGAAGAAAAACTACCAGTTACACATAGCCTATGTATGCTACTAGTTAGGACAATGTGTCATTGAAGTTTGTCCTGCATGGGGAACGAATTATGATCACGTATGTTTCCACCATCAATCGTTAATATTTAATTATTAATAATGATAAAATTATGATTATTTTCAATGTTTGATATACTGGAGGTCTCCGCGTCACAGTTAGCTCGTAACTTAATGTCACAGCCCTCAGAAAAAAATGTAATGAGTAAATACGTAATATGTAAAAAACAGATCTTCATAATACAGCCTGTCGTCGCCAAGTTTAGAAAAATCAATGGTAAATGACTGGGTAAATATTTCATAAGTAAATATGCAATATGAAACGAGTATAAAAAAGTTATAAATATGCACACCTTTTTGTCACACATTTTTTATAAAAGCCTCGAATTAACATTTGGCTCCATCTGCTGGCGCTTCGTGGAAGCCCCAAAACGACGTGCAACGTCAGCCAGCACAAACTAACAGCACCGAACAAATGTGACATTTGCTTTACATTTTGTTCAGCTTCCCCAGCTAACAGATAACGTTCTCAGAACATGGGCTAATGTTTCACAAAAGGTCTCTCAAAAAAGTGATCAAAAACCTTTTTTTGCAGTAACGTTCGTAGAACGTTTTTTAACGTTATGTATCATGTATTAAAAAGTTAATACTGGAAAGTTTTAAAAAGGTTACAGAAATAAAAAAAGTTTAAATAACGTTTTTATAACCAAACAGTAGCGTTAATACAACGTGTAAAAAACTGCGAGTTTTCAACGTTTTATTACTTAATGGAAACGTTAGGGAAACGTTGTTACAACTTAAAATTGTTAGCTGGGTCAGGAACAGGTGGTCGGCTGTAGGACAGCAGGAATGTTGCTGATCCATTTATAGACTGACTGTGTGTGAACAAACGTACAGCAAACGGCATCACTCAGCTGATAACTGTTTTGGAGGACTTGGTTTAGTTAAAACAGCAGAAAAAGTGTTGTGACGAGGCATATGTTTCTTGATCGTACTTCAGTCTCAGCTCTAATATTCGTGAGCAACCCCTGCAGATCTTCTTACTGAAGGCAGCGGAAATAAGAGATTATGTGTCTGCTTTCTGCCTCTGTGGATTTATTCCGCACCTGTCTGCGTCAGTCAGGATAAAAGTGGTCCGGCACTCTACATGAGCACGACAATAACAGTAAAAGCAAGTCATACAACGACATGACAAGATGAGAAACATTCCTTATCTTTTGATGCTGTCGTTTTTCTTCGTTCTCCAAGGTAGGGCAATGCAAATTAATGTGTAACTGGTTATTGCGCCATGTGAATATGACGTTTTTCTATCTTTCATCGTTAAGTCTTTGTTCTATTACAGTTAAGCTGTACTACAGTAACTGTTCGGTTTAAAGAAGGGAAACGGGTCGCCGTTAATATTAGTCATAACTAAAGCTTACGCGGAACAGGGCTGTGTTTAACATTGAGATACCGATTCATTTGCAATGAATACAATCAAATTAAAAATGTATGCGTTTATATTCGCGCTCACAACAAAATACAAGCGACATTTTTGACAGTATATTCTTGTCAGTTACAAACAATAGCAAATAGGAAAATGAATGAATGACAGAGGTTGGAAAACAAAGAAAGAAAGAAAGATTCAGTACAAGTTGTAGTTTGACTAATTTTAAGAATTGCAGGTCACGAAAGTAAAGAAAAGTGTTTCAAAGTTTCAATTAAAATGTTTTGTAACAGAAAACAAACGTTGCTCTCGCGAATGCCATGAACAGTTTGTTAGTTCACCCTGCTGGTAAAACTGCGACTGTTCCGCAAGCGTGTGCGCATACGCAATGAGTTAGCGCCCTTAAAATGCCATTTCTAAACGCACTGACCGCAGAAAATATATCTAGGCATCGGTCTGATTTATTAAAAGCTGTTTTTGTTGGTGCAGAATGTTCTGGGCGGAATGAAGAAGAGCGTCTTATTAACTACCTGTTTAAAGAGCGCGGCTACAACAAAGAGCTGCGGCCGGTGCAACATAAGGATGAGACTGTGGACATTTATCTGGCGCTCACACTTTCTAATCTCATCTCGTTGGTGAGTTTTGTGTTATTATTTGTGTTATACATTTAAACATTATAGACTTTGTAACAGAGCAGGGAGAAATTATATGACAAAAAGGGGGTTTTATGTTGTACATACATACATATGTGTGTGTGTGCATCAATTAAATAAATATATATAATATATTGCTTATTATTGTATTATATACATTATTCTGTTATATATTTGGATATATAACGTGTGATTTTTCTTCCTCCATGACAGAAAGAAGTTGATGAAACATTACTTACAAATGTGTGGATGGAGCATGTACGTATTAATTTCACTAGTTCGTTCAATGAACAGATTTGTGTACATACCATGTATATATATATATATATATATACAGTATATAAATACAGACATACTGTGCGTGTGTGTATACTTTTCTTTATTGTTTCGTTAAGGGCTGGACTGATTACAGACTAGCATGGAATGAATCGGAGTTTGACAACATTCCCGTCTTGCGCCTCCCGCCCAGTATGGTGTGGTTGCCAGAGATTGTTCTTGAAAACAAGTATGCTACCAGTTTCAGAAGTATGCTACCAGTTTCAGAAGTATGCTACCAGTTTCAGAAGTGTAGCTACCAGCTTCAGAAGTGTAGCTCCAGTTTCAGAAGTGTAGCTACCAGTTTCAGAAGTGTAGCTACCAGTTTCAGAAGTATGCTACCAGTTTCAGAATTGTCGCTACCAGTTTCAGAGGTGTAGCTCCAGTTTCAGATGCCATGTGATATTCCAAGACTATTATTTCTTTTATGAAGTAATTTGGATTGATTTTTAATTTCACTATCCATTAAAACAGCAATGACGCCCAGTTCCAGGTCGCCTATTACTGCAATGTCTTGGTCTACCCTAGTGGATACGTGTACTGGTTGCCTCCGGCTATATTTCGAAGCTCTTGTTCCATAAACGTCAACTATTTCCCTTTTGACTGGCAGAACTGCTCACTGAAGTTCAGGTGTGTTGTTTTATAGCATGGCTGTACATTTCAATCAACAACCCGGCTAACAGGGAACATTCTCAGAATGTTGGCTAATGTTCTTGTTAAAAACAATTCTTGTAGTAACGTTAGTAAAATGTTTTTTAATGTTATAGATCATATAGCTAAAACGTTTTTCTTAAGCGGTTAACAGAAGATTTAAAAAATGCGACAGAATTAAAAAAATGTTTAAATAACGTTCAAGCAGTAACGATAATACAACGGGACATTTTAAACGTTCCTAAAATATTTAAAAAAAAATTTGTTACTTAATGGCAACGTTACGGAAACGTTCTTACAGCCTAAAAATTGTTAGCCGGGAAAGCAGCGTTATTTTAACGTTATGTTATAGTTTTTATTGCGTTATCATTCCCATGACACTCATTCTGTCTCTGTTAGCTCATTAACATACAATGCTAAAGAGATCATCTTACATCTAAAAGAGGAAGAAGAAGATGGGAAGGCCTTCAAAGTGGAATGGATCGTTATTGATCCTGAGGGATTCACAGGTAAGACTCTGCACGTTCCGACCGCCTTGATTCTTTCTCCTGCTTCAACAGCCCGCGGTCTTTCTCTCCCTGTTCGCTTCCAGAAAACGGAGAGTGGGAGATCGTTCACAAGCCTGCCAGGAAAAACACCTACAAAAGCATTCCGATGGAGAGCAACAAGCACCAGGACATCACCTTCTACCTGATCATTAAACGCAAGCCGCTGTTCTACATCGTTAACATAATCATCCCGTGTGTTCTCATCTCCTTCCTGGCCACGCTTGTCTACTACCTGCCCGCCGACAGTGAGTGATCCTGCTGTTTTATCTAGTTAATCTTCATATAGATCCAGTGTAATCACAGCATGACAGCATAAAACTGAGACATAATGCTGAAGTAAACATTGTTTTTGGGAAACTGCTTTGAAACTGTGGCTCGGCAAGCTACAAACTACATATAATTTGAAGTAGTTAAAATACAGTTAGCCCACTGTTGTGAAAGCAAATAGCTACATGTACAACAAGATGGTAACAAAGCATGGCATACAATGCAAAAGCTATTTAAAGGGGCAGGACATTTTAAAATATGAGAACTATACTTTATATAATACAACTGAAGCAATGCTTTTCTGTCACTTATTTAAAGGGATAGTTCACTTCTTACATCGTTTACTCCCCCCTCATGTCATTCCAAACCCGTATGACGTTTTGCTTCTGAAAAATACAAAAGAAGATATTCTAAAGTTTGCTGGTAGCCAAACAACAGTGGCGCCCATTGACTTCCATTGTATGGACACAAAACCACGGAGACATTTCTCAAAGTATCTTCTGCTGTGTCCCCCTGAAGGATAAAGTCACAGGTTTGGAATGATATGAGGGCAAGTTTTTTTTAAATACTGAACTTTCCCTTTAAGATGATAGGTGACAGCATAACTTACAAATAAATGTGCTTTAAATACAGAGAATACAGAATGTCTTTATCATGCTGTAAATGTGTGCAGGTGGTGAGAAGATGACATTGTCCATCTCTGTGCTCTTGGCTCAGTCTGTGTTTCTGCTGCTGATTTCACAGCGACTGCCTGAGACTTCTATGGCTGTTCCCTTAATAGTCAAGTATGCCATTATCACACAGATATCATACATAATGCACGAGGACGTTTCAGTGTCACTAATGCAGTCTGAAATCAGCTTACAGCCTCCACACACATGAAACCAAAGTTTAGATTGTGGATTGCGCCACAATGTTTAAAGCTGCATTTCAGTAACTTTTGCCTCTCTAATGCCATCTCTGTTTGAAACATAAAACTGCAGGTTACTTCAAATTCAAATTTTTATTTGTCACATACAAGATCATACAAAGTACGACATGCAGTGAAATGCTTTTTACGACTGTCTTACAGAAAGAAAAGTAAAAATAAGTACAAAATTTTAAGTAAAAATTTTTGAAGTTTTTAAAAATTAAAGATTAAAGATTTAAGTATAGAATCTCTATACGTAAAGTATAGGGTATACTTTACGTGCTTTTTGTATGTTAAAGTCAAACTGATATTGAACTGGGAAATCAGATCCGACAGCTCAAATTCTAAATCATTATTATAAGCCAGCAGTTGTGAATCAGGGTGAGGTAAGCAGACCGTCTGGAACACTGATCTGTTATGCCCTTGCCTAATAACTGATTTTTGTTCATTTTTAACTGAAAAATTACGGATTACATGTCTAAGCACAGTAAAATTACAGTAAATCAACTTGAATGAACGTTTCTAAAGAGGTTATGTTTTGGGGGATTGGCAGGTATCTGATGTTTATTATGGTGCTGGTAACAGTGGTTGTTCTAAACTGTGTCATCGTACTGAATCTTCACTTCCGGACCCCCAGTACCCACGTCATGACAGAATGGACCAAAACGGTCAGTTCCAGAGCTTCATGCATGCCTGGTCCTAACTACTGACCATGAAGACACAAAATATAACCACTGAGCCACTTAAATACAAACACAAATACATTTTTTATAACGTTGTTCTATGTTAGTAGTTCAAACATTCTAAATAATATCAAGCACCTCAGATGAACAGAAGCTTTTATACTATATTTATAGAAACCACATTGCACAAAACAGATGTAGCGGATGACGTAGCAACCTCTCTCTCTCTCTCTCTCTCTCTCTCTCTATCTGTCTCTCAGTTCTTTTTGGAGCGCCTGCCCCGTCTTTTGCACATGTCCCGTCCAGCTGACGACAACCCTGGTCCGCAGGGAGCGTTGCCACGGCGATCCAGCTCTCTGGGTTACATCGCCCAGGCCGAAGAGTACTACAGCGTGAAATCCCGCAGCGAGCTGATGTTTGAGAAGCAATCGGAGAGACACGGCCTTGCCACCCGGTCCACCCCCAAAGCCAGTCAGTGTCACATGATTAACACGATAAACTCACTATTTCATTTTATTTCACGTGTTTTTGCAGTTTATTGGCATTAAATGAGTAAAATGTTTCCAGCGTACACATCCAGCGATGACTCAGAGGTGTCGGATCAGCTGTACAACGAGATGAAGCCAGCTGTGGAAGGAGCCAATTACATCGTTAAACACATGCACGACAAAAACGACTATAATGAGGTAGGAAGAAAATTCCGTCCAATAAACAAGAAGATGGAGAAAATGTGTGAGCTGCGTTTTGTATTGTGTACTTAGAGGAAACTGTACAGAATGCCAGGGACTGTTAACAGAATAGCTCACCCAAAAATAAAAACTCCTCCATCATTTACTCACCCTCATGTCATTCCAAACCTGTATGACTTTCTTTTTGCTGTGGAACACAAAAGAAGATACTTTGAGAAATGTTTTCGTGGTTTTGTGTCCATACAGTGGAAGTCAATGGGTGCCACTGTTGTTTGGTTACCAATGTTCCTTAAAATGTCTTCTGTAGTGTTCCTCAGAAGCAAAAATGTCATACGGATTGTGAATGACATGAGGGTGAATATGCCCGCACCTTTAAGCTAATCACTTTTGTAGCATCTTCCAGCTTATAGCCAGAAATATATCACATGATGTAAACAAAATGGGTCGGAATGCCGTTTTATGTTCATGGTTTCTATTCCTAAAAATAGAA
>JAZGTJ010009450.1:0-19372 GCA_036877575.1 Botia almorhae
GCCGGCATTATGCATTTGACAATCATGTTGTATTTTGTTTTCCCCAACAGCTGAAATTATGACATTAAAACTGAAAATGATCCAAAACAATACCAGTCAGTGTCTAACCAAATTAAAAAGCTCTTGTGACGATCAAGCACGCTCACGTTTCATACCTGGAGAAAGACTACCATCTACAGGACATGAATATTAATTGTTCGATGCTATGACGTCCCTCACCTGCGCCATTAGAAGGTCAGCAAGCAGACTCCCTTCATTAATATTCATGACCAAAACCTTTGAAGGTTACATTACTCCCTTAATTAATATTCATGACCAAAACCTTGGAACCTTGGTTTGTTTTCACACCCTGTACGGACAGCAGGTTCAGAGCTACACTGAGGTTGGCCAGCTGACAGAAATCTAAAACATAATAAATATTTAGCTGAAATAATAAAATACTTCATTTTATTGTGAGGTGAGCAGCATGTTTCTCGTTAAAAGTTTCATATCTGTAATTTGTCATTTTTGGTTGTAAATTAATACATCCAGTTTTAATTATATAGTTTCGCGATCATCTCAAACCCTCCAGGGGATCAGCTGTCATGCAGCATTAAGCGTTTTCTTCATCTTCATTTCCTCTGTTTTAATTAAAAGTGCTTTTGTTTACTTATTACTGCATGTGGGTTTTTTGATTGGAATACTGAAATGTAAAATATCTTTATCTCTTTGTAAAGCAACACAGCTGTTCCTGGCTCAGAATGATTTTATTGGTCCAGTTAAATAGATAAAGTTGTCTGCTATATGAAGGAATGTGTTTGTAATGTAAATGCGGTTTACAAGATGTAAAATAGACAAACATACCCAGAAATGTATGTATACTATTTAACATAAATATTATAAATATTAAACATTAATATTGTTGTTATTTCTCAGGTCTCACAGCCTGTCTCTTTACTAGAAACACCTTTTCCTTTAAAGGTCCAGAATTGATTTTACTTCCGTAACTAGTTCATCCGCAGGGACCTGACACACTGTTCAGCTGCTCTCGGAGGCTGTCAGTGAAGCGGTCCACATGTACGCTGCCTGTGTGCGCTGCTGGCCATCACCTAAACAACCTCCTGCTGTGCCACACACACATGCGGTTCGTTTGGATTCCCTGCGCATTATTTGTTTGTCAGTGAAGTAGAAGTGAAGTCTTCCATCCCTGCTCAGATCCATGTGTGCTGCCATACTTCAGGTCTCAGGTCACTTAATTATCTTCTTTATTATTGTTCGAGGAATATGCACATTTAACAGCAGCCACTGGGTGTGATTTTCTTCCAACAGCTAGGTGGAAGTGTTGGGCTTGTGAAGTGCTGTGGTTTCGCCATTGGAGGGTTGTGGCTGTGTGTGGGGTTGTAAATGGAGGTTTTCAGACTGGAGTTGCAGTCTGGGGTCAGTTTCAGGCCACAAGCTGGAACTGTCAGAAAGCCACAGCAAAAGCTCATTCATACTGTTGCCTCTGTCCTGCTTCTCTGTGTGTGTGTGTGTGTGTGTGTGTGACAGCAGATAGGGGTGATGGGAAGGAGTGTGTGACAGAACCAGGATCTATGAACCAGGGATTCAAACAGAAATGGCTGATGGTCATTCTCTGTGCTTTTAGCTCTTCTTCTGTTCCAGCCAAGGCAGGCAGCACACAGACACAGAGGGCCAAAATGCTCAGTCCTCTTTAAGTATCACTCACTTCCTGCCATGCCAGCCTGCCAGGCGCCTCTCTCAGACCATCCTGCTTGTAGCCAATCAGAACAGGTGTGTGTGCATGTTGCTGGTGGAAATCAAAAATTGAGGAAATATCCTGGGACCAACTTGTCGTCAGTTTTTGTACATTTCTAGTGCGTCTTCGCCAAGTTGCGGAACAGCGCTTGTGAACAAGCGGCTGATGCATCCGCTGAATTTAATTGCAGATAATCACTTCAAATAGCACTTCGTCTGCGCTGTTTTCACAAGTCCCGTCATAATGAGCATGTTTGCTTATTTTGTGCCTCCTGTCTCAAGTGCATTGGTGTGTTGTTGAGGGAAAGTGTTGCAGCGAGAACGTCAGCCCACAAAGAGAATAAACAAAGAAACACGTCTCAAAGCTCACAAGTTCTGGAATAGACTGAGAAACAGAAGATGTATCAATGCAACAGGATTTTGCAAACCGCAAAACACAGATTCAGGCTTTTGAGGGTTGTATTTGTCTGCCAGTGTCAAGCAGTTTTATATTAAACGTTTAGTCTCCTTGTTTGATTCTCATATGACATTGATGGCAGATAATAATGTAAGATAATTTAAGAATCAAAATTAAACTGGTTCACAGTAACATTGTGCTCGCTCGTACAAAACTCCAACCTCGCAACCACTCAGAACTCCCAGGCAACCACTCCACAACACACTGAAAGCTGTTCAGAACACCTTAGCAACTGCAACATTGCGGTGCAGTTGCTAAGGTGTTCTGAGTGGATTTCTGAATTTGAATGTCCATTGAAAAAGCCGGTGAAAGTGTTGAGCCAAAAGATGGCACTGCAGCACTTCATGATGTTTCCTGCTCCTCCACATGCTGGAAGCAATGAAATAAACAAAAGAAGGTTATTTAGATGACTGTGTCATCCAGCCACCATAGAGCTGCTTTAACAGTGAAGTCAACATGTGGCAGAGTGCGTATGGCGGGGGATTCGAATGGCTTCTATGGGTGCAGAAGTATTAGATGAGAATGTGTGTTTGCTCTGTGTCTTTTCCTCTGATCATAATATCCGCAGTTGCCACCCAGTGTGTGTGTGTGTGTGTGTGTGTGTGTATACATCATGACGGTTACATGTATATTTTCATTACCATGCCCTGAAATAAACCCCCCTTCAGTGTAGTGAACTATCTTTCTGTTAAACAAATGTTCTGTTGACCTGTGAGTATTTTATATTCTCATGTTAATTTATTGATTGAAGCTGTGTAGAAATGACTGAGCATAAGAGAGAGCAAATGTGGTTAAAATAGTCTTTGAGGACACAACGTCTCAAACTGGTGCTATTGTTTTCCATTATTTAAACATATACAGCGGATTTCTGAAGTTGTGGACCACTTGTAAAATGCTTTTGTTTTGGAACTTATTAGTGTTTGGCGTGTTCCTTCTGATTATCCTTTTTATTTTCTGACACTTCCCTAATTTAATATAGATCCAAGAATATTTAATATTGAATCCATGTTTTTCAATGTGATCTTTGATTCACATGTAGTTTAATAATAATATGAATATAGTTTGCATTTAAGGTGATTGTTTTAAAAGACATCTCGAACTGACTTTGTAACACTTTTGTAATGTCTAGTCCAGTTTTACTTTAAAACACTGAATAATAATAAGATTTCAGTCAAAATCAAACCATTTTCCATGCTGCTTGTGACCCTGACCACAGAGCAATAAACAGAAAGCAAAGCCCTCTGCCTGTCTCTAGTAAGCATAAGACCTCTGAAAACATGCCAAGGGTTGATGAAGCATTTGAGAGCGTTGAAAGTCCATAAAACGGATAGTGAAGCTTGCCGAATGAAGAACTGCTTTGAGAAAGTTTAAAAGGGGAAATCAGGGGAATAGAACAGGTTAACTCAAGAAGCCCACGAGCACTGAGGCGCGTTACGAGACGATGCTGCTGTTCTTAATTAAGAGATTTTGATTAGTCACATATGGGGGATTAATCATAAGTGCATCCGTGCGCTAATTAATATGGCCATGTTGTAATTCTGCCCATTCTGTCCAGTTGCTAGCTTGCTAACAGCACATGGTGTGGTCTCACTGGGCGTGTTGTGCAAAATGAACAGATTGCTGACAGAAATGTGAACAAATGGGTCCACAAGATGGTTTAAATAAATGACACGGTACTAGGATGGACGCAGACTAGCAAGCAGGCTGGGCCTCTTACTGTGTTAAACGGCTAAAGCTATTCTGGTCGTCTTAGATGCCAGAGACATGAGTCATGGCTCCGGGGTGGGGTTTTCGCGTTAAGGGTGTGGTTTCCACTTAACTGGTTTGGGGGGCAAAATGACGTGTCTCAGATCAGTCTGAAGATGTTTGGTGAAGCGTAATCCAAATAAAAGCATTTTCGTCATAGGTGTCTCCAAACCCCTTTTAGCACTTTGCAACGAACCATTAAGAGTTATTTGAGAAGAAAACGGCAGCTGTTAAAATCTGATACAGAGACAGAAATGTGTTCAGAGTAGTTTTACCTCAGTCTTTTGTGTGGCTCACAGAGAGCAGGTTTGTACCTGAAGGACATTCAGAGTATGTGCCAAAGGTTATGACAAAAACTGATATTCTGTTCAAGAATTTTGTTCTTATTCAACTGAGACCAAATGTAATTCAACTCAGACCAAACTTGACACAATTCTTCAGGGTCTGATATTGTATTTCTTTAGTAGTTCTCTTGCCATATCCTGGCAATCTCACCCAGAACAACCTGGAACCTTCTTATCTGTCTGTCTGTCTATCTGTCTGTCTGACAGGTCTGTTTAAATTTCAACAGTTTGTCTAAGCAAACTTTCTGTTTATTGTTTTATATTGTTTTATAACCAATAAACGGTCTAATCTTCGTTTTTGTGAATATGGGCCTTTCAAATACTAAACTATAGTGCGAAAGTGATTATTGCAATACGAGTCAGTAATCACAAATATCTTTCCAGGCTCATGTTTCAGTTTTCACCCTTTCAGTGAGTTCAGATGATATCTTTGTTGCTGGAGTAATTTGATGCTTTTAGAGAGTGACATCAATTCTCAGCCTCTGGAAAGCCAACAGAATCTTAATTTGTCTTCCAGGTCAGTTTTGGACTGCAAAGTTAATGCAGCTGCAGAATTGCAGATTAGTTTTGAGGTGGCTGTGTAGAGGATGGCAGTTTATAAAGAGACGTGCTTCACCAGTGGACTTTCAGAAAGAGAGAGAATGAGCGAGAGACACTTCTTCTGTCCAGTGCCAGTCTTCTGCAGCTGGTGAGGTGATGCACCCTCATCGCATTTGTTCTTTTAAGAGTGCTCATACAGAACTGAAGAGAACTGATGAAGAACATGGCAGCCTAACCATACCAGTTTATCTTGCAGTTAACTCCGCCATTTGTTTTCATTTAGGAAAAGATGCATCAAGTCCTCAGAGCCAAACGTGTGTGCAGTCTAACACGATAGCTCACTCTTGTCTTGAGGTGACTCAGTGTTTAAGCAACTTGACTTTTTGTCCTTCTTTTACTCCTCTCCCAGCTTTATGTTCATGTTTCTCTCATTTCTTTATCACTTTCAGTGTTTGTTAAAAGCTCTTCTTTAATTATGCATGACAACTGTGTTTAAACTGCTGTGTTGTGATTGCGACGCGGTCGTGTTTTTTCCAGCCTGGATAGGTGTGAAATATCTTCACATAATAAAATTGCTTGATGTGATTTAGGTATTTTTTAAATGATCAGTGTAAAAACAAAATCAATTATGTAGCGTTTGTGCAGTGCATCAGTACCAGAACCATATCAAACTGTGGACAAATAAAAAATGAATGTAAGCTTTTATTGGCCCTGCTGACTGACCAGCATGAACTTAACCTCAGTAAATATTAAAAGCTCAATGTTTATTCTGATGCATTAATGAATAGCTGTTAGTTTTCACAGTGTGTGTGAGGGTAAAGCATCAATAGTAATATTTGTCCTTCTTCGGATTAGGGGTTTGAAAAACCACTAACTATTAAACTTTGGCACATAACTAGTTGTGTGCTGTTTATGCTACACACATGGTTGAGGATCGGTGTGATATTAAACTATACATATATACATATATATAACTGCCCAGAAACATGCTCAAAACCACCTATGCCATGCATTATTATGGTCACATGGACATTCCTTGCAACCAATCAGATTGTAGGATTAGATAGAGGATCAATGTAAGATTTAGCCTCAGCACTGGGTTAGGGGCTTGTTCCCTCTGATTTTAGGAGTTTAGTTATGGGTAAGGTTTAGGTTAGGTTAGGTTGTTTCTTTGAAAGGAATGTTGTTCCTCTCGACCTTAGTTTCACACAAGCAAACACGACTGTAAATCTAAAAATCATGTTATTCATGGTATTACGATCGGCTGTTCTCTAACATTAAAACAAAGCCCTGCGTCTTGACTTTGTTTGCTTCCCGCTTCTCTTTCTCTCAGTCCTCGTTTTATAGTCAGTGCAGCATTCCGGAGCTCTTATCCTCTCTTGATCTCTCAACTCATATATTTTCAAAGCTCCTTTTAATCTTCTTCACCCAGTGCATCTGCCTCGCTTTCAAAAAGCAGTCAGTGCCTCGAATAGCCTCAGTCTTCGGCACCAGGACCTTTAATTTGCAGAGAGAGTAAAATAAATTAACACTTTTATGAGCTTTTAAATGCCACCTGATTCATTTGCCTCAGAAGTCGAGAGTGCGTGTAATTTTACAACCACCTCATGCCAGCGAAGCTCTCAGGGCAGAACCTGTAACCTCTGACTCTCATTCCCTCTCCCTCCCCTGGAAGGCGATACAGTACATTAATCTGCGGACATGGTTTCTATCTGTCTCTCTGCCTCCTCTCTCTCTCTCAATCTCTCATGTCTAATGAAGTCTTGGAAGAATTCATTTAATTAGGTGTGGAGAGAAGACCCTCCTCACAATCGATGCCTCTTGCTCTTCGTTAGGAGAAAAGGATTTCACTTCATCCGCCACTGTCGATGATTTGGGAACAGGCACATTGCTCTCTAGCCTGAGGTGGGCTGAGTATGAGGGTGGAATAGTAGATGAGGGGGATGATGGGCTAGAAATGGGTACATTTCCTAAACACAGAGTGCTGGTAGAAAGTTCTTTGGTAATCTCTTTGATAAATCACTTCAAATCACTCGCACGTATGCAGCGAGAAGTTTGGAAGCAGTTACTTTTTTGTAACACAGAGGGAATAAAAACAGTTCGGTGCTCAGGTCACTGTGTGCAGGGAACCAAAGCACATTAGCTTCCCTTTCATTCTGAGGAAAAACCCCAGGTGCTCCAGTCTCCTAACTTCAAGATATCCTCTGGCCCTCTCCAATGTGAATTCGTCCTCGTGGACAGACTGGCATCTGAGAGGGTTTTCTTTTGTTGCACTGCTCTCTCAGTATGCTCAGGGTGTAGGAAGAGCTTGTTTCATCCTTCAGTCAGGTGAATTGTTGTCATTATTTTCTTTCCTGTATGGGGAAGCGGCGTTTGTTTCCCAGTGAAAGCGCATTATTTAAAGCAGAGTGCTTATTTGATGAGGTGTGTCACTTGCTGTCGTCTCACTGATGTTTGTTTGCGTAAGATGGTAACAGAATAGAAAAGTTCTGGTAGACATAAAGAGGAAACAGCAATACAGAAAATGTCTGTATCTGTGTTTTGGGAAGGATGACAGGCATATGTCATATTCTAATAAACAGGGAAAGGTTTCGTTTGTTTGTTTAGATTATACCGGAGCATGATGTCTAAGCAGAAGCACCAGTCTGCAACATTTTCCTGATACCTTCCAAGGCTAAACCAAAGTAAACTTGTTTTGGCAGTTTTGTTGAAAAGACCAATAAGCTTAATTAGTAAGAGTTCATTGGTCAATTAGCTTCTCTCTAAAGATAGAGAAATTCATACATGATCTAAGCTTACTCCTCCAGCAGAGGTTTTTGTGAATGTGGTATATCTACTAGGGCTTGTGTAAGGCACATACTTCATCCAGCACACTGTGGTTGACATGTGGGGTTAACATGTGATTAAATGTGTAAGAGACAGGAAGCCGGAGAGATTATTGAGAATCAGAGGTCTCAGAGAAGTGCAAGCTGTGATTGTTTTATATACTGCATCTGTGTGCACCAGTCTGGTTGTCAAGCAGTCTTTAAAGAATGTGAGTTTCATGGCGTCTCCCATCTGTGATTACAACAGTAAGAGGCGTATCATGAACACAGGCTATCATTAAAATATGAAAGAAGAAGAGATGAGAAACAGAAATAGTGTTTCTGTTGATCATCGCCTTCCTGTAGAGGGATGCTCAGATGCCTTTAAACACACATTTAGCAGTTGTGTTTCCCCATGCAGTTTCAGTTTCAATGGACTGATTGAACTCTGACTGTAAGTGTATGTGTACAATTTACACAGAGTTATTTTACTATCAGATTATTGCTTGCTAGGTTAAGAAAGTCATTTTAACTTTGTGTGCATCAGGTGGACACCAGCAATACTCCAAATATGTGACATCATGTATCCCTCTAATCCATATTTAGTTTTTTTAAAATGTGTTTATTAAATGAATGGATTATTGGCGTTTGGTTAAAAAGATGATGAAATAAACCATCAGAAGGAGAACAAACTCTAAATAACCGCTTACAGAACCGGGAGCACTTCATAAACCTAAAACATTTAACTGTAAAGGATGCGAGCAGAAGAAACAGTGTGTGCCTGGTTTATGACTCTGCCTGTAGACCTCAAGGCCAAGCAGAAGAATATCTGTCTTTGGCTATATGTCAGAGAGCTGGGAGTGTGGGATGCTGGGAATGAGACAGGAGGGATAGGAAAACTGATCGCACATGAATTGTACTGCTGAACCCTGTTAAAACAAGCACACAAACAATCAATATAAGATCTGCTCAGTAAGGGGCTCGTCCTCTGTCACTTTAAGGTGGATTAAAGAATTGTATTGACCTTTATAAGGGTTCCGAGCATTCCTTGTGCTGTTGTCTTGTAGGAAGACAAAACTCTGTTTGTATTCTGTCCACGCTGAGTTTGTTGCTGACAGGAAGTTGTTGATAGTGTCAGTGGCTCTTCTATTCCGTTCTGTTTCCGGGTTCTCCACGGTGAAGCTCTTTAGAGCCGTGATGTTCCTGCTGCTCTCAGGTGTGCAGTCAGAGGGGTGGAGGTGACTCAGTCCTGCCTCCTGACCCAGGTTAATAAACTGCACTGTCTCAGTGTTTCATCTGAGATTGTAGTTGTGTTAATGTGTCAGACTGTGTTCTTCAGTATTAAGAGGTGTTAAGCATAATGGAGTGTCGTACCACTTATACATGCCTAAATCAGAGTAACGATAAAAGCAACAGTAAAATGACATGCCAGCGATGTTCAACAGATGATCAGTTTGTGAAAAAATAACTGGACTTTTTTGAGTAATATAGTTTCTTAGGCTGACTATATGCTATATCCAATCAGAATTAAGAGACATAATTATTTGTGTTAATTAAATCCAAGCCAGCAGATTTACAACAACAATAAAGTTTGTAAAGATGAAACCTGCCAAACTGTTTAGCTTTAACTGAAATTCATAAAGTATGTGTGTGTCCTGCCACTTCCTGTCTGCAATCTCGGCCCTTTAGAGTGAGACAGACCTGTCTCAAGAGTGACTTACAGAACAGCCAAACATGACTGAGGTTAAGAGTCTGGTGGACAAACAGCAGTTAACTGGCAGATGAAACAGACAGTGGTCAGCAGATCTGAAGTGTGTGTGTGAGATTAACCTTTTAAACAGTTAAACCTCCACCATTCAGCACACGGTCTCTCCTGGCCTTGATGCATTCTGACTGCAAGACGACAAAAGAAAAGGTCACTAAGGGGAAGGAGACTCATAAGGGAGAGCGAGAACCCTGCTTTCACCAATCTCAATTTGCTAATCTCCTCTTTAGACACAGTTGCGTCTCAAGCCATTTTACTTTGAACAAATGTCCACAGCAGCCATTGCCCAGATTCATCTGATGCCAGACTTTCAAGGGCTTTGTCACCCTCTGAAAGTCAATAATACAGGCGAGATGAGTTTTATCACCCCAGAAAGGAAGAAAGAGAGAAAGAAACGGGCGTCTGCTCTTAAAGAACCACAGCGTCATGTTCTGATAATCTCCAGTGAAAGTAAAGCTTCAGTAATCAAATGCATAATGTGTTTTTAAGTGTGTTTGTGTGTTCAGTTCTCTTTATGTTCCTGTATCATCATCACTGAGAGTTTTGTGTTTTATTCTATAGCTAAACACTGATGTACTCATTTAACACCTGGACAGATATGAAAATAATAATACTTGAAAGTGTTTTTTAGAGTTGCGCTGATATAGAATTTATAAATTGACCAACTATATTTATATATATCAACTATAACAATATATATATTTTTTATATATATTTATTAGTTTAGTCTATATATTAGTGTATTTTTGTAAATATGATCAATTTTAATATCATTCTAAATAAAATATAATCTGGGTTTATTTTGCTATACTGACTGGCTAAATGCCCAATAATCCATGTTTTTGTGGCCACTGTGTCTCGCTTCAGCCGTCCTCAAGATGCAGCACGTCTTCCAGAGAGACGCAGAGTGAGTTTTTTTAAAGCTCTTTGTGAGACATTATGTATTAAAACATTGCTGTAAAAGAAAGTGGGCAGAATGAAGAACTTGTGTTCATAAAATGCAAGTCATCAGAAAGTCTCAGTGCTAATTGTTATGCCAGCTGCTCGCCCACACGCTTGCTTCTTCAAAGAGGCGCAGATACACCTCCCTCAAGCCAAAATTATAAATCCCTCTTGCTATGTTTGCCAAGTGCTGGCTTTCTTTTTCCTTCTATCTTTTACACCTTTTCTTTATTTCCTCAGAGAGAGAAAGTAATTTTCTACCGCAGCGTCTTCTGATAAGAGCTAAAAGTGTCTCTGTCTTTGGTTTGTGTGCACCTCCACTTCCTGTCTTATTTTTCTCCTTCCCTCTGCCTCTCTCTAACTCTCTCAACACTCTCTAACTTTCTCTCACTGCTGTGACAGGTAATTAAATATTTCCTGACTGTTAAAGTCTCTCGATTGTAAAGTTAGACAGCAGCTGTTTAGTCTTCTGCGTGAGCTATTTTTACGCTCGCAAACAACTGTTAATTTGCCTCACAGAACTCTCGCCGGCACCATTCAGTCATTTATGTGAAACAGAGCTTTGTTTTTACGCAGACAAACGTCTAAATTTCATATCATACAGTCACGTTATAGTTTGACGATTACTTAAACCAACTTTACAATCTGAAGTTTGTCATTAATTAAAGTTTGTCATTAATCTTTTGAGTTGAGATTAATGTTCCCTGTTAAAAGGATCAGGGTTGTTGGTTACCAGCATATGTTGTGTTTTGGTTGCTGGTCCCCCAACATGAGACTCTGGTATGCTAATGGCCCCACTAGACTTTTGAACTGTCACAAGGAACCTTCTTCATTACAAAGTTCTTGCTGGTTGACCGGCACACAAAAACCAAATAAGCAATAACCAGTATCTCCATTTTAGATGGGCAGTGAAATTTCATGCTTCTCTATGCTGGTCTTTTCAACAGGGAAATGTCACTGTTCGATGATAAAACTGACTAGCTGTAAAACATGGCCAAGTTGTTCATATGCCTCAAGTCTTCAGAAATCTGATGTTTAACAGCCCTGATACTCCTTCATTTCTATAGAAAACAAGTTACATTTATGAAGACAGATACAGGTTTCATGCAGGTATAAAACGAGCAGGTATATAGGGTCAGAAGCTGTTTTCTGTTATGGAACAGAATCTTCGGTGATCTGTAGCTCTTGTGTAAGTTCACTGTTGTCATGACATTTTTATCTTTAATTTGAACATTTGCTAGAAAAGTCTGATGTGATTTGCAGACATTGAGCGGTTGCAGTTACGTGTATCAGTATGTTTACATTCACTCTCTTGTTTCATTATGAATGATGGTGATTTGTAGTGTTGTCTAATAGCACGTTTGCTTTAATTAGTGTGCTGTAATTGCTGTGTGTTAGATGATATGTGTGTGTGTGTGTGTGTGTGTTGTTACTCCTCAGTCTGGGTTCTTTACGCTCCACCATGTCTAAGTCCTGTGAGAACTCGGTCTCTGCAGGTAAGTACACCTGCTAAGAGACGCACTGCACTCTTGCTCAAGCTGTTCCTCTCATTCATCATGTTATTTAACACTTAGTCAGCGCAGCAGCTCCATCATCTCTCCAGAAGATGTTTGCTGGGCAGTTCTTACCTGACAAATTCACTTTTGTGATGCTTCACTTTGATGCAGGACTGTTACAGACTTTGGCTCAGGCTACATGGATGTAGACATTTAGGAACCTCGCGGATGCTTCTAGGATGAGTCTTGAGGACTGAATGTTGTCCTGGGTCCCTCAACACGAGTGGGGAAAGTTAAGTAACAGCATGATCTGTGTAAAGAATCACACACGTTTATCTTACAGCTTCAATGTTTAAAACTGCTTCACAACTTTTCCAGATCCAGTGTTCATACTGAGCAGTGTTTGTTTTCACGGTAAACTGTTTTCAGATGTGTGCTTGCTTCGTTTCTAATACATCATTGGGTGTGTTTTAAATCAGTGACTTTGATCTTTAACACAGAAGATTAAGCAGAAGACATGATCATCTTGACATACTGTGGATACATGGACACACAATCTTTTTGTGTATGTTTGAGAGTTGTATTACAGTAATATAAGTTTAAATGTTTACTCTTTATGGTAGTAACAGATGTATTGTAACAGTATTTTGAAATATGTCAAATTTTAGTAGAAAAGAACTGACAAGAACACGCACCATCCTGGTGTATTTCTGTCTGTTATGAGTGTTTGTTGGATGTGTGTGTGTGTGTGTAAGAATTTCTGATACACACAGAAAACACACACTCGTAAAGTCTTACGAGATAAAGTTAGAGAATGAGACAGCTCGAGAGATTCAGGGTTCTCCACAGGAGTTTGTGTAGACAGCTATGACAACAACAGAAAGCTCCGCACCCAGCTGAGGGACTTCTTCTGACATGCTACTGTTTGCAGCTGGAGTCAGGAGACGTCATGCATCATCTGCAAACCTCCAGGCGTTTCTCACACACGCACACAAAAAAATCTATCTGTGCCGCGCTAGACGCCTTCAGCAGCGTTCTGTACGCTGCTCCCCCTTAATTGTTCCTTTGCCTGTGTTTACAAAATGTTTATTTTTTCGGTCGTCTTTGGCTTTGTTGTTCAAAGCTTTCTATAGATAATGGATTCGTGTTTGAAGTGAGCTCCGCCAGCTAAGCAGATTGCTCATTTATTTTGGTTTGGCTTTCGTTTGATAGACTGTGGATTTGGTTTCTGCAAAAGTAAAATAACAGCTCAATGGGATTTGATACACACATCAAAATGCAGCTAAATATGTGCAGAGCAATAAAACAGAAGCATATACTGTGCATATATGCTTCAATTTAAAACATCAACCGGTTTCCCAACGCTACAATAAAAAGAAAACAAACAGATATGAAAATCAGACACCTATTAAAAACAAATAAATGCAACACACTTGAGCTGCATATCTTTATAATTGCATTTGTGCTTTACATGTGCTGTAATTATTAATTTACAATTATAATCCACAATTAATTACAACTACATCCACACAATTGTATATTAATTACAATTATAGCCACAATTCCAGGCAAAATACAGCCTGCAGTAACTTCCCCTTGTTTACCAAATATTGTTTTTGAAGAAAAACAGAGCAAAGTTTATGAAGCAGCAGCACTGCCAGAAGCGTATGTGGTAGAATTATGGGCTGCAGGTTGTGTGCAGGGCTGTCCACATGGATTTACCTTTGATTAAAAATTATTTGCACAAGTGTGTGTGTGTGTCCCACCCCCTTTCC
The DNA here is from genome assembly GCA_036877575.1 of Botia almorhae. Taxonomy (NCBI): domain Eukaryota; kingdom Metazoa; phylum Chordata; class Actinopteri; order Cypriniformes; family Botiidae; genus Botia; species Botia almorhae. Next base: position 13,604 of record JAZGTJ010009450.1, read on the forward strand.
TTATTTTTTGTGAGTTTGCAAACAGAAGGTGCGCTCCTGCAAAAGTTTCTTCATCAGCTTGAGAAACAGATGCCTCTCAGCTGTTCTGTCGCTCTGCTGGAATGAAAACTGTTTCATTCTGTTTTCAATCTTTCATTATGCTTCATTTACACATACATTTCATTTTCTGTAAATATAGACTAGCAGTACTTTTTTTGGACTCACAAGCTTGTAGAGATGTACGCAGGATTTTTATAGTAATTTTTATAGTGACTAAACAAAACTGGAAAGAAATGACCCAGCACCTGTTTAATTATGTGTACTGATAGTTCATATACTGGCCCACAGGTCAGCCCTAAGAGAGTCATAGATGTTCAATTCTGAGAGAGATTTTAATATGAGAGAGAGAGAGAGATCTGAGAATAATATTAAATTTGCTTTAGTTTAAAATCTGTTGTGCTCTTTAGCAAGTCACTACTGGATGAATACAGAATGTTTTCTGAGGTCTCTTAAGAACTCAGACTTGCCACAGCTCATGTGTCATCAGTCACTGGTGAAGGGCTTGGGACTGTGTGAGTTCTGGTGCTTCCAATCAGCACTGTAAGAACATTTGCCCAGAACTGAAGGCCCGTGTGCCAGGCAGGATCATGTGTTAGCTGAACAACTATCCTGCTTGAGCTGGGACATAGAGTTCTGTCTCCTGACACAGTTTTATATGTGCGTTGCATGAACCGATTTAAAAAACAATTTGTATTGTCCTAAATTGTGTTTTTTGGTGTCACTGCAAGAAGAGAAACAGCAGTATTACTGTTTTAATCTGTTTATTGATAAGTAAATGGAGAATAGCACATTATCTGAGGATAGTTTTTGTAATATTGCATCTTAGTGTCTTGCACCTAAAGACTGTTTTTATATTGGATGAGATTATATTCGGATTACTCTCGCCTGTTCTGTGCATCGTGGGAGCAAAGATCTAATGCAGCTCTAGATTGAGTGTATGTGTGGCTGCTGATTAAGCTTTCCTTTGGTTTTTGCTGCAGTTATTTAATTCAAAACTGACGGTTTTGATAATAATTTTCTTAAGTTTCTTTCACATGTGTCTTTGGAATACATATGAATGTACTCATGTACATTGTACGACAAGAGAGATTTGAGTAGGTGGAAAAAACCCTGATGACAAACGGTTCAGGTGACAAATACCTTAAACTTCTTCTAAACTTCTTTTTCCTCTTTCACTTTCTCTCTGTATCTAAACAGAGTCATTTATCCTGGAAATACAGGACGGCTCTCAGTGGTGCTTACGTTTGAAACCAAAACAGCCTGTGTTAACTCCATCCAGGATCTTGGGTACATATTAGTTCTGGTAAGTTCTGGTAGTTCTGGTAATTGTGGACTTAAGTTTATCTCAGGTTACACAGTTAAAGAGTATTTCAGTGTAAAAACTATTCACTAAGCACACTCAGTCCAGTTTAACCAGACACTTTAACTTGTTTTAACTTGTACATGCTCTGCTGTTCTACAAGTTGTGCACGAGATGCCATTAAATCTTTGGCTTTCCGTCCAAAATCCTGCTGAGCTTTCGAGAAAGTCCTTATAGTTTCCCACCAAGCTGCTTTTCCCTTCCCGTGTGTCTAAGAATTAAGTGCTTGTATGTAAATCCTCGAATCTACAGGAGCACTTTCTGTTTAATTTCACAGCTAGCTGAGTGGCTCTAATCGCATCCACACATTTGGGCCCTTTGCTTTACAAATCAAACAGACGCATTTGGGACATTGTGTGGTTTAAAGTCTTTTGTGGTGCCGGCTGTTAGAGGTCTCTTGTGTCATAACCGTAGGAAAAATAATTAAAATCACTCTTCAAAACAAAGACTACAGCAGTGTGGTTTTGAATATTAATCTAACTGCTCTTTTCTTGTGTGGCTCTGCTCCAGTGTAAATATCATTTAGAACTGTGTATTTTTTTACTTTTAATCCTTGTAATATAATTACAAATGTTGGATTTCCATTCAATATCTAAAATGTGGGAAGTTTCTTTTTGCAGCTGTGTAAAGATTTGTGACCAAACTGAAGATGACCCAGAAGCTTGGCGGTACACATCATTTCCCAGAACAGGGTCAGGGGGCAAATGTGATTTTGCACTCTTGACTTTTATTACTGTATCTGTCCTATTGTAACTAGAATTACATAGACTTACACTCTTCAGAAAACTGTACTTTACCCCTTAGAGAGAAGTGATAAAAATGAGGCACTGATTGTTGAATCCAGTCCCTCGTGTGTCTGAAGTAGCTTGATTGCTTCCCAGTTAGACATGAAGTCAGTTGCAGAATACTGATGGAACAGTGAAATGTCGTCATATTAATTTAGCACATATGGAATTAACTGTATGAATATTAGCCATACTATGTCTAATACAAGGAATTATTATAACTAATAGGCAGTGATTTGTTTTAATTGAGTGATATTACAGGTGAGTTCTTGCTGTGTTCTGGATATTCAGAGTTCAGGCAGCACTGTGGGTGTTTGTTTCTTATTACTGTGAAAACATGCTGTTCTTTGATCTCATTCTGTTTCTTACAAATATGGACTGACTGTCTTAACAAGCAGTGTTGCTTTCCACACAGAGCGATGAGGCAATATTTTTTGACTATAAAAGGCTGTTTTCCCCTCTCTCAGCTAGCATTGTTCTGAGGTACATATTTTATACCTATTATGTGTGTTTTGTGGTCTTTATGGCTATTCTCTAGAAGAAGAACGCATCAAAGCAACAGCGTAATCATATTTTCATCTGTGGAAAAGCAGCTAATGCAAACAGCATGCAGGGCTTCCTAACCCATATGAAGATTCAGAGTAGCTGTTTCCAGCCACGCGCACACTCTGTTTATACTGGGCGAAGTGCGTACAATGTATACGAGGGCGACACCCTCATGTCATTCCAAACCTGTATGACTTCTTTTGTGTGGAACACAAAAGAAGATATTTTAATAAATGTCTCTGTGGTTTTGTGTCCATATAACGGAATTCGATGTACTTCAAAATATTTTTATTTTTGTGTTTCCCAGAACAAAAACAATACATGAGGGTGAGTAGATGGCGGAAGTATATTTTGGGTGAACAATCCCTATAAAATAAATAGGGTTATGTTATATAATAAATAAATAACAAATTGTTTACCGAAACATATTTCCAACAATTAAATGACGTAATAACGTTCTTTATACTTTGTCTCTCTACAAATATCTTCCACATCTCCTGCTTTTACAGACTTGCTTTGTCCCCAACACAAAACAGTCAGAAGTTTCAGTGGACCTTCAACATCTGTGCACACTCTAAACACACCTCGGGCACAAACACTGCCACTAACAACCCTGCAGGAGGTTCCAAAAGCTCCAGAAAGAGCTCCAGACACACCTCAACATCCAGGGGGAGAAGCAGCACTCAGCCTCTCATAAATCAGAAGCTGAAGTTACGCCAGCAGACGTGACACATAAGGAGCTGGAGGGGGAGGAAACATGGGGGTCTCTGGGACACCAGTGTACTTGAGGAACACTGTAACGGGACCTCTGGATCCCTTAATGTCGAGCAGCGATGTCTGTGGTACACGGTCATGGGCTCAGAAGGGAGCTTGTTAGCTGAGTTATTTCATATACAGAGCCCTCGTCCCCAGCTTGACTGAAAGACACAGCCCATCCAGCACACTTACCACCTGAGGCCAATTTAGTGAGCACATTTATCCAGAACTTCTGCTGAGAGCCAAAGACGCCAAAGATCATCCAGAGGGAAGCAGGTTCAGCTCCAGTCAGGGGAGTTATGTAGGTAGAGTGTCCTGGCAGCTTTGGAAGAAACTCTGACCAGGAGTTCAGACCATCAGGGGGGCAGATCCAGTACCTGAATAATTGGTCCTCCTCCAGAATCTTCTACCTCAGCAGCATCTCTCCTGCCCACACAGTGTCATCCTTGAATCCCTTCTTGTGGAACAGACGGTGTTGGCGTTATATTGGCTTAGAGAAGCCAACTGCTCTCAACCTAACTTGTGGAAGGCAACACAAACACTCTCTTTGACTCTGATCTTGTCCAGCTTGTTCTAATTGACACTCACCTGGGTCACCTGCAGGTGGATGCCAGTTACCACCCACTTCCACCATCAGTAGCTGTCATGGCATGGCAGGCTCAGATCAGGCTAAAAAACCTGCAGCAACACTCAAAGTCTGTTGTGAGCTGGAGATGGTAGAAGGTACAGGGGGTCACCTCAACCTCCAGAGGCCTGCAGTGCTGATGAAGCAGCTGCTCTGTCTCCATCTCTGAACTGAAGTGTGGAAATGAACTCTCAGCAGCTGCGCTGAGGCCACCTCCCTGATGAATGACTCGCCAAATGTTTGACCAAAGACTTCCCAGGAAAATAATTAACAGCTCAGTGAGGAGACTTAGACAGCGGACTGGGAAAGGGCTGAGTGCACCACAAACATCAGTCTGTGTCTGTTGTTGACCGACACAGAGATTGTTGAGATTGTGTGCATCTGTAATTATGTGTAGTTGGCAGGTAATGATGGAGCTGGAATAAAAGTCAAGTGCAGAAATCTATCAAGTATAAGTACATAATCAGAATAAAAGACTCAGATTCTTTTCAGTTCATTCTGTTCATTGCCAGTTAAATGAAGGAAGATATGAGATTCTTCTCATTTGGGTTCAGCATGTTTATGTCTGTGTGCTTAAGCTGTAATTCATGTTTGATATTGAATGATTTAGTTTCCTCTGTTTGCACCTACAGTTTCTGTTTTCACATGCTAACGTGTTTATTTTATTCAGCACTGTCATGGCCGCTGCTCACAGCAGAATATGCATGTTGAATTCTGGCAGTGGGCAGCAGTCATCTGTATGCATCTCTCGAGCTCATCGCAGTGTGGAAGATGCTGGGGTCAAGGTGATGTTTTTCTGCAGGGTCACTAAAGTTTTCTAAGCTTCCCATTGCTAGCTAATATGCTATATGGCCTCTCCTGTTCCAGACCCTGCTGTGTAAAATATTAGTTATGGTTTTCATGTGCACACTTTTTTGCTCCCTGCGGCAGACTGAAGACCACTGAGGAGAAGACAGAGGAAGGTGTTTCTCTCCCTGCCTTGTCTAAAGAGAGTACGGCTATACTGGTGTGTGGAATTATGGGAGTCCGTGCCGTGCAGCTCGAGTTTTTCCTTGACACAATGTCAGAGAGAAACAATACTGTTCTTTTTAATAAAACTTAAAAATACATCATGTACCTTCTCAGAAATCATTGCTTCCACACTTTTAGGTTTGAAATACAGTTTGAGTGAAAAGCTTTCGCCCTACGGTGAGACTTTCTCAGAAGAGTGATCTCAATTAGCCTCTTATAGCTAACAGGAAGTCATTTCATCTTGCTCTTTCATAGCACAAATGAATTAAAAATAATGGTGTGTATAATATATTTACACACAGCAGACGTGCATATCAAAGCTGTCTGGAGATTGCAGGCTTTAATAATAGCGTTCCTGTTAATGATTCATGTATTTATAGTTTTATCATGTAAAACTTAAATTGAAAGTTCTGTTATCAGCTCAATTGCTGACATCACAATTATCTTCTTGAGATTAAGTTGGTTTCCTAGTAACCAAATATACTATTTTCTAATGGAACATAAGTGTTTATTATAAATGATGTATCCATGCACGTCATTTATTTTTTATTCAAAAACGTAAACGTTAACCTCCCCCCTCGAAACAACATCTCTTGATGACGTATGTTTCTCCCCGAGGGCTGTCTGATGGCCTGGCTGTTTCTACC
>JAZGTJ010009451.1:0-19369 GCA_036877575.1 Botia almorhae
TAATAATAAACTCAAATGATGCTATATGTCTACATACATCTTTTGGTTCAATATTCTTCAATATTGTGTGGTGTCTCAAACATTAATAAGTGCTTGTGACGTTTTGTGATAGTTCTGTTTGAGTCTCTCCTGAGTGTAAATGCTAAGTTTACCTAAACGTGCAAAGCATGCTGGGAAACAAAAGAACTCACAGTACCCACAAAGTTTGTTGTCATTAAGAGTGGAGGTACAAAACAGGTACTCATACATAACTATCTCTAATGCCTACAGTGATTTTTTACTATCTTTATTACTTTTGTAATGATAAAATACTTGCAGATTCTGTGAGGGCTATGTACACTAACATTTACATTTATAATACTTTTTAATGTTATATATGATGTATCACAAACGTTATTGAAGTTGTTACTGAAGTTGTTAGTGGAACATTTTAAAACATTACAGAATAAAAAATGTTTAAATAATGTTCCTCAATAATGTTAATACAAAGCCAAAACATTACATTTTGAACATTCCTAGCACTTTTATAATAACTTTTAACAGTTTTGTTACTTAATGGAAATGTTAGAGAAACATTCTTACAACCTAAAATTGTTAGCTGGGTCTGCAATTTATGATCTGCAATTTGTGAACATTAATGACATTTTCCCACAATGCACCTGAATGAACATGATAAACAAATTTATAACCACCCAAAGATGTAAAACCTCCACAGCTGAAAAACTCCTTCCACACTGAGATGAGTTAAAAGTGTGTCTTTTCCATAGCTGCCTGCACCCTGCCTGTTGGAATGTAGCGGTCATTAATTCCATGGCTCAGCCTGAACAAACGCTCTGAAACAGTCAGCAGTGGGAAGCATACCCAACTCATTAGTCCTTGTGAGTCCTCTCAGCGCCTGTGTGTGTTTGCTAGTGCAAGCATCGCATGCACTCATTTGCATTGGGCTATGGATTGTCTCCTGCCATGTGTTGCAGGGTCAGGCAGGAATGATGTTGTCTTGCCTTTTAAAATGCGAAGTGTCCGTTCAAATCCTCTGCTATAAGTTCAACAGCTTTGACCTACACACTGGACACCGGTTAAAATGCCTGTTTTCCTTTCCTTATAAGCAGGCCCACAAAGAGACCTGCTCTCACAGAATTCCAGAGACAGCTCAGCAGACTTCCAGAGAACCGGAACAAAACCAAAGCAAAAAAGAAAAGGCCACAGATTTCATTCTGTCCTACTTATAAGAAGCCTGTGCCAGCATAGAGTTAACCAGAGCCCTCTTACCCACAGTAAGACCATTATACTGTTTGAGATCTTGGATCTGTTTGTCTGCTGGAGATACAGGTTTGAAGTCTCACCCAAACTCCATCTGTTTCACATCCTTACTTACAGGGTTTCATTTTTAACTCTTTTCTCTGTAATAGATTGTGAACCTTTTTACTGCTTAAACATGATTTCAATTATAAGCATAAGAGTTGTCTGGTCACAATGCTCTGACAAAAAGGAGGAAAAGAAAGAGACAGGAAGAAATAAATAAAAAGAAACAAGAAAAATATGTTTTTCTAACCTTTCCAAACATACATTTACAATTGACATGAGAGGTTCCTTTTTCCCACTTTTCCTTAAGTTTAGTTCACATAGGTGTCAGAGCATATATATACTTCATCAGATTGACTACTTTTAACAACACAAAGAGTACATATACTTGTCTTAATTTTGACCAAAATACATATTTATCATTTAAAACATAACAGAATTTTTACATGTTTGCTTAAAAAGTTTGTGCTATAAGCTTGTGCTATCTTTCTTACCGATTTGTAAAATACCAACAGAGAAATATGCAAGTTTTTCAAAGGGTCATTCTCAAATATTACATTTGGTCTAAGACAGTTCTAAATATGAGGTCACATGCTTGATTAGAATTTTTGGAATTCAAACGTGGTTAACAACATAAATAATGCTCTTGAGTGCCTCTTGTCTATCTGTGCCTTAAAAGATGTTTTGTCTATGAGAGCACCAAACTGGCATAACTGCTCTCACCTCTACCCTGCAGTGGGGTCTGCAACACTTGTAAAGAAGAGCATTGTCACGCTGACAAACTGACCTGATTAATGCACTGGCCTGTTGGCCACAGAGATGAAAGAAAAGATGCAGAAGAGGAGAGAGGGAATACAATGAAGAGGACAAAGAACCAGGCAGAGTAAATCCAGGCCGTGAAAAGTTACGAAACCTGTTCTGTTGTGTCCAGCTTACATCGAAGGCTGAAAATATTTCACAGCCGATAAGCTGTTGAAGGATGAGAGTGGAAGAGACAGAGAGAGAGGGAAAAAGAGAGTGAGAGGCCAAAGTGACAGCCAAACCAGAAGGAGAGATGGAAAGAAGTTATGTAACAAACTCTCAGGAGAGAAGGGCAGCCAACAGCAGAATTAGGGAAAGACGGAGACATAGAAAGCAAAGGGAAAACAAGCAGGGACTTTTCTGTCTGTCTCCTATTTTTCTTTCTCTTTCATAAATATCAAAATAAATATTGACTGTACATACATCTTACTTCATAGAACTCAATTACAAGCAACACATGCATCACTAATTAGCATTGCTGTTGTGTCACATGCTATATATTCACAATGATTCTTAATAAATTCTTATTCGTGTTTTTACTCTAGTATGGAGATACCTAGTGAAAGGTTTAATAAAAAATTTTTTAACGCTACAGCAGTGTGGGATTTTTTTATTTTAGTAATATTTTCTGTACCTACCAGCAACTATTTAAGTGTCTAAAAGGGTTTAATTTATGCACTTTGCTGGAGTGGAAAATATTGTAATAGATATTGTAAAACAGAATGTAATAGAATATGTTTGTATTTTTATTTATACAATTTTTGATTATATTTAAATCCATTTTTTCATTATTAATAAAAACATTTATGAGACATTTATTAACATAATGAATATGATTCAAATGAAACAGTATAAGAATGTGCTTATGTGTGCTATAATAAGATCAACAATAAAGAAATGCATTGCTACTTTTAAAAACTTTTATGGAAACACTAATAATAATTTACAGCATTATAAGTTTATTATAATAGTGAGATTAGTTTCTTTCAGAGATAGAAGGTATAAGGAGGTATAAGGTAGGGGATCAACTAAAATAAGTGTGGGATCTAGTTCCAAAGGTGCAGGATCCAGATTAGTCTTGTTCTGGCACAAATAAAGCCCTGTACATACACCATCACACCAGGAGAAACACTTCATTTGCAGTTTCCATCTTAAACATATTTCAAATGCAGCGTTCAGAGGCAGATCATGACCTTGTTCCAACAAAAGCACTCATTGCTTACCACAGCGACAGCTGAACACTTTAATTGTGACTCTTCCTATAGATCATTCAGGCACTTCAGTACAGTATAAATGAGAATTACTTTGCTTAATATATACTATACTGCTGTCCCAACACATGCTTTTACATAACCAACAGAAACAGCACAAATATTGAACTTATCCAGCTGTACAAGTGCTGTAGAGAAGTTTCTGGTCTGAGAGACTGGTCCGACTCCTGTTGCATTTTGCTAGCTGTATCAAACATGTTATGCGGCACATATTGAAATGGTGATTGCGTGTTAAGGTTCTGGCCAGGCAAATTTCGTCACATTTCTGTCCTGCATTATTCCCAGATCTCCAGCTGTTTATTCACAGCTTATCAAAGTATCCGGCCCCCCATTGTGTTTTGTGTGAGTCGTTCAGTGGGTATTGCCATGTAAACAGAAAACATCTGAAAACAGTTACTCAGAGAGTGGAGAATTCCATCAGAGATCTGGCCTGGTGGCTAATGCGGGTGACCCAAGTTCGATTCTGGCTCGGGTCATTTCTCAGTCCTACCCTTTTGTTCACCCAAACATTTCCTGATTTGACTAGAGCCAAAAAACCCATGAGAAGAATTATTTAATGATGTACACCATTGCCAAAACATTGTTTATGCCTTTGTTTAGATGTGTTTGAGGGTAGATGAAGTGTGTAGAGTGTGAATGTTTTGGCTAGCGGTCAGAGCGGCCTGTTAGATGAGAGAGTGTGTGTGAGAGAAAGTGAATTAAGTTCTAAATCAGAATGTCGTGCTCTCCGGCCCATAATTAATGGCTCTGATGCAGGTTCTGGACAATGAAGCCCTTTCAGTGATGCAGGGAATGGCTTCTCAGGCCACATTGTTTCTCCCTCCATAACTCCTGACAGCTGGGTAAGCGAGGGAAACGCAGGCACAGCGGGGGCAAGAGACACCAGAGCCTGAAAACCGCCTTCGCCCTACTAAATTGGATTAGAGGAGCTCAAAATAAATGACAGAGAAAAAGAGGGAGGGAAAGGAGGAGAAAGAACTCAATAAAACTGATCTAGCTAGTGGTCTTAGCTGCAGTGATAGCTTGGCTCACAGTAGGACCCTTTCTCATTTCCTCTCAGGCGTAGTTAAGAAGTGGTGGTTGGGAAGTTGTGTTTATTGTTTGTATTTCTCTGAGATTTTAGTGGCACCAACTGTCAATAAATGTCTTTCAGGCAAGTTCAAACTAATAAGGAAGATGAACTAATGATTTTTAAGGTTTGGAATTCATACAGCTAAAACGTGCTGGTGTTTGTAATTGGAGAGAGTAAATGATTAGAGCATGATTATGGATGTAAAATAACAGACAACAGATAAAAACAGAGTCAAAGGGAAGAAAGCAGACAGATGGATAGACAAAAAGATTTAAAAAGAGAAAGAGGAAGAAGATTCAAGAGAAAGATAGGAAATGATTCTGACAGGGCTGAGTTGAATTTTGGCCATAACAGACTGCATGCCCAGTGAAACACTGTAGTTGTGTGTGTGCATGTGTGTGTCTGTCTGTCTGTCTGGAGGGGGTTACTTGTTCAAATAGCCCAGTGGGCCGACAGTAATCTCTGCGACAGCATATACTGCCAAGCCAGTCTCCTGTCATTGACCACTGAGGGGGGTGTGGGAGGGGTTCCATTCATGAAAGGAGAGATTATTCACAAGCTAGCTCTAGCGTATGAAATAGTATTGTATTTTTTAACATGTACTGCATAGAAGTTGATTTATGAGGTCAGTGTTTCTTGTCAAACATTGTCAAAATTTAAAGGAGATTGATTGATTGGTTTTCAATTTTAACACTTGTCAGACATTTCTTAGTGTTTTTTAAGGATCAGCTTTGTCTCTAATGTATGTCTTCAATAAAAGTCATTCAAATAGAAAGAGTGTACAGAGTGTAGAGGTGAAAAATAAGTTTGGTAAAATCTGAACAAAGATTTCTAAAGGATTCTGTTTTTAAATTCACTCTCTGTCTAGAAAAATAACTAAAATATTGAAGGGATCTTGTTTTATGATTTATTTTGTTTTATCATTTTTCTTCTTTTGGCCTGGTGCCTGTTGCATGTGTGACTTCACTAGGGGGCGCTGTGGTCCTCTCTGAGTAAAAGTGGGCCATGGTAAGTCAGACACATAATTCTTCTCTCCCTGTCTTTCTTTCTCTTTATCTTATCTGTCAATCTCTCTATTTTATAGCCAGGCCAATATACTGATAGTTTGGTATGGTTTAGGCTTTTGTATTCACAGAGTAACTGGGCCAGATTTTCTAATGATGCATCTGTTGAACTTGAAAGGCGTATCTTGGCTGCACAAATACACTGTTCTTAACTGTAGAAAAGTAAACTGCACAAATTCTGACCTTTGTAGACTCTTTGTAGAGACCATAGTAACAGGATGGCATCTTTCCACTCTGTGTGTGTGTGTGTGTGTATGTATGTGGTCCTCGTGTTAACTACATTATAGGGACCCTTCAAATGTCCCTTCATGTATAGTTATACCAGTAAACCTTTGTTGGGACATTTTTAGGTCCCCATGGCGAAACAAGCTTATAAATCATACAGAATGGTCTTTTTGAATTTCTAAAATAGCAAACCGTTTTCTATAAGGGTCAGGTGTGTGTGTGTGTGTGTGTGTGGCCTTGACCATGGTGTTTTCCCACACAACAGATTCCTTGAGTGTCTGATGTATACTACCCTAGGTGAAAGACAGACATCACAAACACACACACAAACACAGACACATACACACATTTCTGTTTCTATTCTAAAGCCATCAGGGCAGATGGACAGGTGTTGAAATTGCATACAGCATAGACACACAGTGAGTCAGCCTGCCAGACAGCCTAAGGGTCATACACACATACACACACAGACATGACTAGGGTCATGGCAATAGTCACAGAAGCCACATAGACCAGTATGCCTGTTTTAGAGAGCGAGAGGCAAAAATAGACCCAGTGGAATGGCATGGAAGCCGCACACATATACACTGTGCTTAAGCCTTGTTCTTTTTAGTTTTTTTTCCCCAGCCTTACTTTACTCTTAGAAAGGCGCCAAAACTGAACCTGATTTAGACCATATTTGTATGTGTATTGAAATCTGAGTTGATGATTTTTTATTTTTTCAGAAAGTTTCTTAAACGCATAGATCAAATTTCAAATAATTTAATGTCATTCGGGATCCAACATTCATGTAACTTTATACAAAATGTGCATTTGTGTTTATAGCTATGTAGATACACGTGTGAATGTTTAAAATTTAATTTTAGTAATTAAACATTTTTTAATTTTCTTACCACTATCTATATTAGATATTGACAACACAAACATATCCAAATTTCATCACTTGGAAAATAAGGTCTAAAAACCACATTGCACTAATGTGCAGTGTGACCACAACTTTTGATGGCTGTGTGTGTGTATTGGGGGGGTGGGGTTGTGGAATATGTGGTTTACAAGGACACAAACATGTATAATGGCATGTGTATAACAATTCCTGTGTCCTCATAAACCAAATTGCTTAAAGAACATACTAAACAGTGCTTTTTTTGTTAATTAAAAAAGCCAAATGTTTTTTGTGAGGGTTAGGTTTAGAGGTAGTGTTAGGGGATAGAATATACAGTTTGTACAATATAAAAACCATTACCTCTATGGAGAGTATGGAGGGTGTGTGTGTAACAAAAATAGATTTTGATGTGTCCACTCATCTTGGTTGGTCACAGGAATCAGAGTGTGAAGATAAATGGGGGAGGTAACCATCAACTCAACAATCCTTCAGGTTTACTCATCTGATCATTCTAAAAGAAAATCTACAGACTTCCTTTGAGTTTACTGCTACACTGATTATGGGACAGAATGTGCAGAATTCTGTATTGGCTTTAAAACATGGTAAAATGTGTTAAACAGAGTTGAGGGCAATCAGCATAATCAAATTATATATAATTGTATAAATTATATATAATATATAATGTACAAACAGACAGGCTTTTCGAACTTTGAGAATGATGAGCATTCAGACTTTGAGGAAATCTACTAAGGTTTCAGGCAAAGATTCTGTGTAGAAGAGAGAGAAAGCGAGAAAGAAAGAGAGAGAGAGAGAGAGTAGTCAGAAAGTGTAGAATACATTGATTTTCATCACCTTATTTGTAGATAATTCAGAGTTAGTCCTGCCACACCTCAAAAAATCTGCCAGTGTGTACAGCTGCTTGAATCAGCTCCGCGATGGGAAATGTATGTTTGTGTGTGTGCCATGGAATTCATTGCAGGCAATGGCATGTTTTGTTACCGTAAGAATTAATTGTTCTCTGAGGGGGGTGGATGATGACCTGGGGGAAAGGAGTGCTGCGTGGGATGGGTGCAGGTCACAGCCTGTCAGAGAGATGGAGGGTGAACACAACGACAGGGAATGGGAGAGATAGATTGTGGATTGGATGACTGGTTCCTCCAGACGGAGCTTGGGTTACGGTGTCTGCAGCTGTGGTGTCTGATCCTCAAGGTCGACCAACTCACACAAACACTTACGTACAGTATGTTTACACAGCTACTTTTCTCACTTACACACACAGAAAAATATGCCATTACAGCCTATCTGATGTACAGTACATGATGTTTGTGTGTTCTGCTTTTGGATGTTCATACCTGTGCTTTGTCACGTGTCACTTCAAGAAACGTTCTAGGTACATTTAAATACGACAAAGTCGACAGGAAATGACACTCACAGACAATTTTATTCCAAAGAGGCGCTCTCAGTTGGATGGAAATGGATATTCATTAAGAGAAAATCTGGGGTGAGACTTTAAGTAAATTTTATTCACCAGGAATTGATCGGATTGTGGAAAGTGGGTGAAACACAAAAATGGATTTATTAGTCCTATAGATGCACTATGAACAGCTAAATACTTCACCCAAAATATTAAATATATGTCATAATGTTTTGCCTTCATGTTGTTCTTTAAAACACAAACTGATGCTCTTATTGTAAGTTTGGGAGGAGCCTGATAATTCTGTCCTGTCAATCATCACACAATTGCATATAAGCTTCCTGCCTCCAGCAACAATTCTTCTGGCATCCCTCATCCACCACAACCCCTCCTCCATTCTCATTTATGTCATTTCTTTTATTTTTATATTCCCAGTTGTGTGGGGGGAGGGCTGTATGGGCAGGTGAACTCAATACAATGTGGATTCAACAAAAGTGCAATACATTATGACTCACTTTAAGGCTTAATAAAGCACCCAAGAGTGTGAGAAGTATGTGCTTTTTATTTTCTTACTACTCCAATCCATTTTGATGAAAAACAACAGATATTTAAGCAGTTTTACATTGATGGCCATTCTGACACCTCATGACATCACTGGAGTTGCTTAATGTTCGTTGCACTAATTCCACCCACACATATCCTTTAAATTATTTCTTTTTGTGTACCAAAAAGGTCTCAAAGGTCTGGAGGTTGAGTAAATAATAACAGAATTTTTTCATTTTTTGGTATGAACTTTTATTTCACAATAGTTTCCATCTATGTAAATACATAGTCACTCAGATGGCCACATATACACTATATGCTTTGACTGAGATAAGCTTGCTAGCATTTAGCATAAATGAACAACATCATATATGCATACCTAGTTTGTTACATACATGGAACACACTGGCCAAAACAAAATGCAGAAAGTTTGTTTTTGTTCATTGGATTTGGCGATAAACAATTAACATTGTATAAAAGTTGCAAATCCTGGATGTTGAACTTGGTCAGAGGGTCAATAGTCTTGATGTAATATTTACCAGTTTTTGTTTTTGCATATTCTGCACCTAAATGCATTCCTTTCAGGTTGACTGTGCACTGGAACCTTTGCAAGTTATATCTATGTATGTGTGTGTATTTTTGTGTGATATCATCTGTACGTGTTAGACATCAGTGGTAAGGGTGAATCAGATTTTCTGTGTGCTGTATTAAGGATGTGAGCCTTATTACAGCCCCTTCCTATGTTTCTAACGGTTCATGCAATAATGGGCTCAACAGGCCACTACCGTTAAATGGAGACCATACCAGGCAGAGGTACTGCCAACTCTGGTTAAGCACAACAGCATTTCCCTCTCTGTGGGACAGGTGCATTTTCGTGCCAGCATTCCCCCACCCCCACCAAAACTACTGCTGATGTCTGAGCCCCACCCACCCAAACCCAAGTGTCTTGAGCTTTGGAGTTCAGACACCAAGCTGAGGGGAGGGGGAAGGGGACTAAATTGTATGGTATTGTCATCTAATCACAAAATTACATACATGTTTAGCATAAACCATTATAATTGTGTGTAATAATAATAATAATAATAATTAATAATAATAAAAAAATAATTAATTACTATATATGTACAACTAAGTTCCTAAAACAAAACCATAAAGCAATAAAGTACTACTGGGTGATGTGCATACGTTTTTCAATGTTAAAATAACATTTCTCCTGTCCCAGTTTAACAAACCAAGACTTAAATAACTACAAATAAGCCATTTCTTGGTTGATGTCTCTAAAAAGTAAAAGTATTGCAGTGCTTCCAAAACACTGAACAGAATTGCAAAAATAATGCCTTTTTCAAAAGAGGTTTCCAGAAGATTCTCTTGGGTGTATTGGAGCTAAACTATAAATAACACTGGCTTTCAAGGAGCATAGCAGAGCACCACAGACAAATAAATAGCACAACAGCAGGGCAGAAACTACACACTTCATTATTTTATGTGTGATGTATCATCAATTAACCTCAAAATCTTGACTTAAGTCGTTGAGATTCCATTGTTTATGTTAATGATGCAGATACAGTGATCTTATGAGATCTTATGTTGTAACACTAACCCTGTTGCCTGCTTGCATCAGCTCAGTGCAAGCATGCACATGCAAAAACTGTGTATGAATTTGTACAGCACAACACATATGGTTGCATTAATCAGCACTAAGCCTACGCAAGCAGATTCAGTCATTCAGAACACAATGTTCTAGAATCTTCCTGTGCATCTCTGTGATGATTCTGGCCTCTGCTGATGCTACTTCAGAAAGATCTGTGAGTACAGGATGTACATACATACACACACACATAGCCACTGCAAAAAGCGTGCACATCCACAGAATGTGTTACTGTGTGTATATGTTGGTAGGTTAATCTGCATTCTCATCTGTACACACCAGTGAAGTTTGTCTGCACCTGAGATCATTTACGCACATTGAGGTTTCTCAGCTCTGCAATACACGTGGCGGCATCACATATCATTTTATCTCACCACACTGGCTTCCTTTTGCAAAAACACTGTGTATGCCAGCATATATATATGTACATATATATACATACATATATATACACACAAGCATATACGCAGATTTAAACACTGCAATTTGTCTATTACATCGAGCATATGAAGATAAAAGTATACTGTCTTAATAACATAACATTATAACATAACATACTTTATCACACACTTTATGTAAAATGATTATTTACAATGTCCCCAAGCAGATATTAAACATTTAATTCATATAACGAATTTGACTGTGAATGAAGTCAATTCCTTCCAAGTTCACACAATAAAGTAACCACAGGTGTAGTTTATCACATTATATAACACATTTTACTATTGTTTGAAAATCAGAAAGAGTCTAAATACTTTTTGTATTGATTCTGAACAACATATCGGTTGTTCATAACTTAACAAATCTCATATTCTAAAATGTTTTGCCTAAAAAGTGTGTTTGTGCTGTCAGTCTTTCAAATTAATGTGCCTTGGTTGAATATTTTGTTATACTGTATAATCAAATGAAATTCATAAGTGAGGTTTGGGTTTACACAATTTTTTGGGGGCAGTTCTATCCGCTCAAAGTTTCCTTGAAAGTGAAAAAAGCCTGTCGAATATATAGCCGAAACTAAAATACGTAGTCAAAAAGGTGTTTGATATTTCTTGGTCTCACTTTCTGCTCTGTTTACACAATGTGATGTCCTGGATGGTGTGTTTGACAGGTAAGTACACAGCCCCCCTTTTTGCTATCTGCTGGCCTATATTTCAGGGTCAGAGGTTAACCTCACACATGTAAGTGGGGCCGCCAGTTCCAACACAGCTCAGCGACCACATTGCTCTCTGCCTGCACATATGCAAACACACACACACATGCACACATGCACACACTCTCTGCCAGAAGTGCCCTAATGTCTGTGGTTTTTGTCTTTGTACAAAAGGTCAAAAGGAAACTTTTGATGTAAACATACAAGAAATATAACTTTCATCTTGGAGTAAACAAAGCCTGTGTATTCCTGCTGACATATTAAATACATTTTGTCCCAGACGAACATTCTTAACAACATGCAAGATCTTCAGATGAATGTGCAGAGAAATGTACAAGCTCTGTTCCAAAACCCATTTCACTGCCTCCCACACTGCTGCCTACAAAGGTCATAGAAATTTATTAATGAGTGATTTAGAACACTACATATTTACTGAGCGTGTTGCAATGCATCATGGGATTGCCTTCTCTGAAAAGAATATATGCTGTCTTGGAATTTGGTTAAATCAATTTACCTTAGGAGACAGCACAGTTAAGATGCCTATCCTTTGACATAGACTTCGTTTTAGGAGTGCTTCTATGATGCATTAGAATGCAGCCTGTGTAAGCTGCTCACTAGCTTTTAGAACACACAAACTCAAAACGAAAGGAACAATTCTGAAACAAAGCTGTGACACTAACTGTCAGCAGAGCGGTTCATTATCCTGATGTGTGTGATGATTGCAAAGAAAACAAATGGGGCAAGGTGTTCTGATGCTATCTCACACTCACCCCTTGTGAGCAGACCTGTGGGTTGCTCCGTCTCTAAGTGTTTGTCAGAATATCTGTAACTTGTGGTTCACAGCACATGCAGTGCAGAATTGAGCTTTGAAGAGGTTTCGGCTTGGCTTTTTGACAGAGACCGTTTCCCTGACAGTTTCTTAAAGAATGTGAGAAATTTCGATTGGCTTTATGACACAACAGGGCCTTTTCTGCACACTCATATGAGTATTATTTCCATCAGTAATATTTCTGGCATGTTACACTGACAACTTTATTTTAGAAGAAAATGAAAGTGGTGCTTACTTGTGCAAAGCTCGCCGCCAATGCACACCCCTCCTCAAACCACACAATTTTAGTCATTCTGTGGCACAAATGCTGGGTGTGTGACATGTCGAGTTAATAGGTAGGGTTAAGGGTTTATTCAAATCCCCCACACAAAGCTATATCTATAGCTATATGAGCTATAGAAGCAGTGATGTTTTTTTACAACAAACACCACTACTTACGAGCAGACAATAACTTACTGTAGTAATTTATTAAAATAGCTATGGGTGTGTTTTCCAAATATTTTTTTCTTGTTTTAACCAAAACACAGGCCTACTCTTATACATGTACATACACACACAGGTCTGACATGTTGCACTGTATTTGTGAGGCCATTTTCAAATTAAACATATAATCCCCTGTCTCCTCCCAAATTCCCCCCCTCAGCTCCCATCCATCTTACAATCTTCTGCCTATAACACACAACTACTTTCTCTCTCACCCAAACACCTTTGTTCCCCATCCTCTCCACAATTCCCTGCCAAGCACCCATAGAGCCTTCTATTGTCCTTTCCAGCAGGGATATCGATTTTTACGGCCCCTCCACACAATGCTTCCCAGCCTAAGCAGCCTTTTATAAACTCAACAATCTCCCTTTACAAGCCCTAAATGAATAAGATAGGTAGGCTCTCTCAAAAAGGGCTCTTTATAGAGAAAAGTGACATGACAAAAGGTCCAGCGCTAAGCTTCCTCCTGTCTTAAAGTGCAGAAACTTCAGTGCTGTAATGTGCTTGGCTTTGATGCAGCACTGGCAAAGGATATGGGCCTATAGAATATGGGCAGGGGTGGGTGAAAGGTGTGTATGTGTGTTAGGGTAAGGATTTAGAGCTAGATAAAGGGTGAAGACCATGGAAAAGCTGGTTGATGGCCTGCGGAAGTAAAGATAAAAAGAGGCACAGCTGGGCAGATGGGTGCTTTGAGCACCCCTGAAAAACCGCTTTACATGGACAGAAACTGTGGTGTGTGTAGACACCTTACACCTGCTTTTTAAAGACCTAGACATATGGTTTTAAAGACCAAACATCCTGCCAGATGCTGACATACATGCACATACACCCATACATGCCATTCCATACCACCCCTTACTGATAGTAATATGCTGGTGCTTTGATATATGCCACAGTAGTGAAGGAATAACATGGTATTACTATGGTGCAAACCCAAAAATGTATTGGTGTTAACAAGGTATGTGCATGGTATTGTGCATATCTTTGGTAATTATTGTTATCACTATTGTGATTTTGTAGCCTGTAATTTTTTGTAGATGTTTCCTCTTGTCCCATATTTTCTGCATAATATTTTAGAAAAATCACCTACATCACCTTTAATAATGATGACATTTACACTTTAGAGTGACAGATGGATATTTTCTGTCACACAAATAAAAATGTTCTTTGCTTTTCATGCGGTTCTGTCCACTGTAATTCTTATTCTAAGAAATATAAATCCTTCAACTGCTTTGTTATTTCTGATCAGGTCCATATAGGGCAACCACACAAAAGCAAGTTTACAGTAGTCTTCTGTGAGCTGCTCGCCTCACCCTAACCCCTACCTTTCATTTCTCAGAAAAGAAAAACATGTGTCAGGAAATGTTTTGTCTACTCACATGTTTTATATCTTTCTGAAAATCAAACATTTGTGGTTTAGGCAGGGAAGATACTATCACAATCTAGTGATGTGCAGGTTTGGGTGGAAGGAAAAGGAAAGTGGGTGAAGAACTACCAAAATGGTCTTCTGGTGTCACTCTCTCTCTCTTTTATCTCACTGTCTGTCTCACAAATAACTTTTTAAAAGAAATGTATGAGTACGCAATTTGTAAATTTGCAAATTGTACCTTTGACCCTTAACTTGTAAATTTTTTTTTTACTGGCAGAGTAATGTAAGAATGACATTTTGTAAATTACTTACTTTTTAAATTACTTTTTTCCAATAAACAAAGACACCAGAAACATTTCAACCAATAACAGACAAATGTTCAGGAAACCTGTTTGAAAACAGTCACAACTCTCTTTGGTGGCTGAAAAGTTCACCTTTTAAAACAATGAGACATGCTTACAACGTAAAAGCACTCTTAAAAAAGCATTCTTGTCACATTTGCGAATAGTATGTTTCTGGCCTTAAAGTATTCTATGGGCACTGAGACCAGCCAGACAAAATCCTTAAAGCCAAAAGCTCTTTCCAAAAGACTGTCACCATAAACCTGACCCTCCACAAACCCACACACAATCACCCACAGAATTCAACCTACACACATCCAGAGAGAAAGAGAAAAACAGCCTGCACAAAACACCTCCCTCCTTTTTTAACATGGCAATTAATTTACATTAGAAGGAAAGGAATACAGAGAATGACAAGGAGGAGGGGTTGGGGGTCCGAAACCCTCTACTGGGGGTCAGTAAACACTGTAAGGCTATTACCATGGCAGCCACGGCAGTATTAGCAGGCATCTGCCTGTCCTCCTAAAGCCAATGTCGTCTTCTATTCTTTCTCTCTGTTTCTCTGCCCACACTGCCCAGCATGGCAGATGTTTACATAAGAGCACCCTGGTCTTGCATGAGTGATCGCTGGGGTTTAAGGGGGCCAGTGGGTTTATGTGTGTGCGTGTGTGTGGCAGGGGCCCATGGTGCCCTTGGAACGACATTGTGTAACCAAGGTCTGTGATTTGACTCCTCGGCTGTTTCCAAAGCAGTTCCAATCACTAAGCAGTGAGGCAATAAAATGGAAAAGGGAAACAGGTGGTTCGAAATAACTTTCCACATTTCTGTTTTTTGTATGTGTATGGATTTTATTATTTTTTTAGCATGTGGGTTTCTGTATGTGTAATGTTTATATATAATATAATATTATAACATGGGTTGTAATGTATCAAAACCAGGCCATCGAAGACCTCAGAAATCTCAGTTATGTTTACCCATTTTTTTCTCACTACACTAATAATAGTATATATGTAGTATAGTGTAGTATATATTTATAATGCACCAATATAAAATAAATTTTAAGCAAGATAAAAGCATGTATGAACTGTTCTTGTCATTTTTGCCATCTAGTCATAATAGTCACACTATTTCTACAATTATGCTGCTCTCACATTTTGTTATTAATTAGATGACAACTTTAAAAATTCTAGTGCTCTAGTGCAGAGCTGTTGGTATCTTATTAATTATTTCCATAACATCAGAGTGGATTCATGTCTAACTTTTGTCTTAACTGTTGACAATGTCTAATGTAAATTTTGAAAAAGGAGATTCAGTCAAGTCTGAAAAGGAGATTTCATAAAATCTTTAAAAGGTTTTCAAGTGAGGAACTCATAATTACATATGTAATATTTATTCATAATTATTAATTCATTATGATGTGAGCACAGCATTGTGTGAATTTTAATTAAAATTTCAACAAAATATATTAACTAATTAATCACTTTTGTAGATATTATAGATTAGATAATATCTTTTTTGCTGCTAACCGTTTAGTTGACCAACGATTGCCACGACTAACATCTGTTGCTAACTGAAATGGACTTGAGGCTTGTGTTGTGAGGTTGGGTGGCATCATATTGTGGGGATTTAAACCCTTCGATTCAGCCTTGCAGCTGCCCACACTTACTCCTCTTCTGTGCTCATGTGTTCTATAGGAAAAGGTCACTAAATCAAGGCAAAAGTGTGTATCCGCGTGTTGATTCGTGGAAGAGAACAGACTGTGTGTGTCAGGGGCCCTAAGGATGGCTGTAATCCCAGAGTTTTATTCAACAGCCATGCAAAAGAGTCTTTATTGGAATGCTGTTCGTTAGCGTGCAACCATTGAGTTTTGTTCCCTCTTCTGGAACGAATAAGATCAGAGAGAGAGAGATGATTGAAAGATGGACAGAAGGCTAGTGAGAAAAAAACGAGGGAAAAACAGCCTTTCAGAGTTCCCTGCAACAAAGGACAAAGTTGAGGGAGGGAAAGAGAGGGAGAAAGACAGCAAAGTTGTGAAAAGACTAGAGGGAAGGAGCAAAGTCTGCCAGGCACTGTGGAATTCATGCTGGATTTGTCCTTGTTTATGGAACAGTTAGCTGTCAATGGCAAGATGGAGTAGAGACTGACTGTAGGGTGGCGGATTGCAGATGCCTCTATTGGAGTCCAAAAAAAGCAGCCCTCCCTCTCAGGCCCCTCTGTTTCAGAGGTGACCAGTTAGGGTGGCCCCCCTTTACTGTACTGCACTGGCTCCTGGTATTGTGAGGCTCTCAATGTGCCCAGCAAGAGGCAGAACAAGTAGAACCCCTGTTCCCTCTCAGGGTCCTCCTTTAGAGAAAAGACTGAAGAGCTCTTACCAGGGTGCTTTCCCTTTGAGGCCAGTCCCGAGCCTTTCAAAAAGACATGAGAAGCAGCACTTCGAAATTCCACTGCTCTTCTGTTGGAGAAAATGAATGTCTTTATTGGCAAAGAGACAGTTGCATTTCAGAGCTAGCCATGGGGGTAAAATTTTTCAGCTTTTGTAGTCTGATGGGGTGCTGATTTGGTAATACTGGAGCATCTCAGTTTATTCAAAGGATGTGAAGCATATGAATGGTTTGGTATTGAGCATACAAGGTTACAGAGGTTAAGATGGAACTCCAGGTAGGGCTCTTAGAGATTAGAGTTAATCTGGGCTGTTTAAAAGGCCTGTCACTCATCAGATCTCCTATGAGCTGCCCGCAGAGCCAAGACCTGCGCCCTGCCGTCTACCTGTCAAAGTCATTTTGTTGTCAAATTAAAAATGAATTCCTGGTTTTGCAATGTGTTCACGTAAAAGAAAGGGGGAGAGAGAGGATTTGGATAGCTGTCCAGTCGAGGTCAGGCAAGTATTATAAATCCTTTCCTCACACCCTTGAAGTTGTACACCTTGTAAAACACTAGCATTGTTTGTTACTATCTTACATTGTGTTACTACCTTACACAAAGCTAGTGTACTGGTGAACACTCTTTCTAACTATTAGCAGAAAAAGCATGCTGGCCAACCAGATTCATCAGTAAAGTTTTGGTTCACCAGTTTCAGAAACATTTTCATCCAAAACTGTCAATCACAAACCAAGGCCATAGCCAAAAGCATCCCACCACAACCTTAATCACATCTCTATTTCCATTCACTTGTATTATAAATTAATATGAAGTGGTTTAGTTGAGTCTTGTCCACAAGTCTTCTATCAAAACTGCCAGGTATAACACATACAGGTATGTTGCATATGTGAACATGAAAGTTCATGATGGTTTTATCTGGTCTTACAGTCTTACAGTCTGTGGAACATCAGCCTTTGCAGAGTCACTATGACTGAGAACAGAACTGAAGATTAAAAGGGAAGACTGTTTCCAACAACAGACGATGTCTGAAAGAAATACAATACCTCCTCTCTTCTCTGATATAAAGGATCTGCATGTAGGAACCAGTCTGAACAGGAACCTGCTCTTCCTGCTGTCCACTGGCCTTCTCGACCCTCTCCAGCTCAGCAAGAGGTCAGAGTGTTGTTTTAGACAACCTTTGCTGGTGTGGTTCCTCCTATTGTCCCTCAAAGGGCAGCGCAGGAAAGAGAAGATACAAATATAAAAGTGGATAACCTCTCTTAGGACTCCTTAAAATCTTCCCAGAGACAGCGGACAAACTCCCATTTAGAGTAGTGGAAGAACACCAGAGCAAAGGTGATGGTTGGAGAAGAAATGAAAGAGAGGGCTGAATAACAATGAAGGGTCAGTAAAGTCAGTGTGTGTTTTGTGATGGTGTTCTAAGGTTTTGCTGTGTTCTGAGGGGAGAAACACAAGCCTTTTGACTTGAAACAAGGTGAGCTATTAAACAATAGAGAGAACAAACTAGCAGGCTGAACACATGGTAACTCAATATGGTCAGATTGTATGTTTTGGGCTGCAGCCAGAGTTTTTCAAAATATATATTTCTAATAAGATACATTCACATATAAAAGATTGCATTCATATTTTGACATAAGCAGCTGGTGATTTTGGGCCTCACCCATCCTTGACATTGTCCCACTACACTGTTTCCTGCCATTGTGTGTAAAAACACCAAGACAGAAGAGCAGGATGAAAAAAAAGTGCAGCTTCACTCTTAACTGAGAATTGTAACTCGGCCCAGTGCCATTCAGGCAACTAATTATGGGCCAAGCCACATGCTCTTAGTTTAGGAAGCGTGTCTGCGTGTGAGAGCGTGCGAGCACACACAGCCATCCTGCTGTGTCAGATAGACCTGTAAATGTGATTGATGTTATTGCTTTGGAGTGCTCAACAACTGCCAGTGTGTCGCTGTGGATACACTTACGGGCACATGGTGCCTGGGATACAATGAGCAGAGGGGGTTTAGGGTATTGCGTTTGCGCGACGTGTGCATCCCATCTCCATGGCCAAGGGCACTGTCATTGTAATTTGGAATGGAATTGGAATAACAACTTGTTATACACATCCTCTACCCCTTGTGCATTTATTAAATATTTTATATTTAATTTTTTTATGCAGTCAGCTACAAATAAGAGTTTGGTATATAAGTTATCACAGTGAATGCAAAAAGATCATCAGATTCTGTCTGGCTCTACAAATGCATAAGGAATTCGCAGAATCTTGGGAACTTGGTAAAAGTATACATATAGTATGTGTGTGTCGTGGAATGTATAATGCAATCCATAATATGTAATTTATCTTATACCGTTTTAAGATAAGTATTTATTAGGGCTGTCAAAATTAACGCGTTAATAACGCATTAATGCAAATTCATTTTAACGGCACTAATTTCATTAACGCTTTAACGCAGCGTGCATTTTCTGTTTGACCCTTGGCTTTGCCCGTAGTTTGAGAAAGTCATAGACATCAAATGACGCAGCAGCAAACAGAAATGGAAAAAGAAAAAGGTCTGCTGAATGGAAAATTTATATATAAAACGATGTCTAATGGTTCTCT
>JAZGTJ010009452.1:3724-19368 GCA_036877575.1 Botia almorhae
CTCCTATTTGTGTCCCTCCTGCCTCTAGCACATTTAGACCAGGCCTATGTGTTAATCTGTAAATACACAAACAACTGTTATAATTCACCGATGATTTCTTGTAACACACACATATTCGTCTTCAATGTTTTGCTACATTGATGGATTGAAAGAGACTGACCCCTGCTGGCCAAACTGAATTAAGAACACGCCTGCGTGTGTCCATTCATTCATAAATCAAAATGACACCATCACCTACACGCGATTAAAATGTTAGCATAAAAGATGACACGCTTCCTCTCTTTTTCCTGTGCTCTGCAGGGGCTGATAATTACAGCCAAACCTGTGAGCGTATCTGGAGAGGCGTAAAGGAAACTGTCTTGCAGAGCAGGTGGCGCTCTCGGTCAGGGGTGAGTAAAGCCAGCAGCACACTGAAGCGTCCACTGGGTTTCTCAATGTCTGCTGTGAAAGGCTGTTTTTATACCATGTCAGGAAAAGGGACTAACGGGTTCTGGAGGTACTTACCTTTTCATTTCTGCTTCTAATTTCACAGAAATGAAAGAACGTGTGGATGAAAAGCAGGTGGAAGCTGTCGTGCAGAGAGGTTTCATTCATTCCTCTTCAGTTCTGCTCATTTAAGGGGTTTGAGGTCCTCGTGAGTCATCACGTCCTGGAAAAGTGCGTCATCTTGCTTCTGAAAGTGCTGCTGAGATGTTGAGATGTCCCCACACCTAGAATGAACAGAACACAATCAATTCAAAAACCATCTAGCTGTCTGTCTGCTTGTGGTTTTGCTGTCTTACTGTTCTGGGGACAAAGCTAATGTCCAGCTTGTTGGTTGAACTTCTGAACTTCCACTGATGGTGGTGACTCTCTGTAGTCAAATACAATCGTTTAGAAGACTTAAGACGCGTTATTTGCTCATGAAAACCGTCTTGTCGCTTAGCAACGGCGGTGAGGAAGTGAGCGGGAATGCTGATTATTGTTATTAGACTTAAGTGTAATAATTACAATTAATGTGGAGCAAATAAAACGTAATATAAATCACGAAAATACTTTCCACTCTTGTTTGACACTCATTTTTTACTTTATACTTAAACAAAAATTGAAACAAAAAAGCCAGAAAGGAGAACAAAGACGAAAAACAACACAAAACATCACAAAACGACGAGACAACACGTCATTGTACGTCATTTCCCCGTTGTTTTAACACAAATCTAATTCTGATCTTCGGAAATACAAAAGCGCTCGCGCTAACATCATCGGCTGCACTCGTTACAAGTCGCGAATCGTCGTGTCTTTGTGCGGCACGTTCGGCGGCGTTCGGAGAAATTCGGGAAGCCTCGTGTCAGTGTTTACAGTGTCTCATTCGGACACATGCTCCGCCGCTGCTATGCGCCGATTATGACGGTGTGACCTTTCCTCCGCGGTCCACAGTCCACGCGTTCTCTCTGCAGCGAGAACATGGGGGACAAAAAGATACTCAGCATTGGTTTGGTGTGTTTGGATATCATTAATGTGGTGGATAAATACCCGGAAGAAGATACTGATAACAGGTGGGACCTCAGTATTCTGCTCCGTACAGTAAGACTGTAGTGCACAATGCATGAAAAACAGCCTGAACATATAGATTATGCGGATACGGTTTGTGATGTTGTGAATGTCATTGGTTGGCAGATGTGTGTCGCAGAGATGGCAGAGAGGCGGAAACGCATCCAACACTTGTACAGTTCTGTCTCTGCTCGGGGCTCCGTGCGCGTTTATGGGATCGTTAGCACCTGGAGCCGTTGCTGAGTAAGTGTTTCTGTTCATTCGTTTCTTCCCAACAGTTTGACTCTTATTGTGTGTTTGCAGTTATCCCTTGGACCCTGCAGACTTCTGTCTAAAATTGGAACGTAAAATAAAACAATATATAATATGCATAAAGATAAATAGATGTACCATGCTCACATTATGTGTACATAGTCATTTATCAGACCTCTTGTGTTTTGCTTTATATGAATTTGAATCATTATTATGTCAAGGTAAACACTCATCCTTCAAGATGACTGATGCTGGTATAAACAAAACAGCAAACTAGCTTCCGTATATGTTCTGTTTGTTGCTAATTTGTTTTTCTAGCTTCATCTTAAATGATTTTCAAATGTACAAGATTGACCTGTCTCTTCTCCTGGAGCATGATGCATGCTCCGTTCCAGCCTCTGTAGTGATCAGCAATGTGACGACAGGAAGTCGAACAATTCTGCATATGAACAGGTTTGTGCGACTAACTGTGTGTATCATGACGCTCTTTCCTCCCAAGGGCCAAAGCAACGCTGTACTTGCTGACTGTGCAGGGAAGTATACTAACTGCCCAGAGAGGTCATGCTTCTCCCCTTTAAAGGGTGCATCTGAAGTGCACGAGGCGCGGTTCAAGGTGGCACCTGTGATGTTTCTGGCTAAATCAGTCAGTAGTGCCTCTGGGTCACTGTAACACTGTCTGTTTGCTGTGCTAGTTTCATCGTGGGCGATTTTGCACGCCGTGGGGTGGACGTTTCTGGTGTGGCTTGGCAGCAGAGGGGCGAGACCCCGTGTGCTTGTTGTGTGGTGTGTCCTACCACCGGCTCTCGCACTGTAGTGCTCTCAGACACGTAAGAGTACAGTAGCATGCAGGGGAACAATGATCAAGTGACCGTCAGCACACTTTAATCTGCAATGACTGGTCCACTGCAGAGACTTGACCACTTTTACTGGAAAGTAAATCAACAGCTAAGCAATGAACACAGATGGTAATCTACACTGGCATCTGATGCGTGTAATATGCATCCAATGGCAGAATCTCTTTAGTCTTCCTGCAGTGGTGCTGTATTAATTAAAATTAATTTAGTTTAATAGTAGCTGCCATTAACAAATCAACTGACACTGCATGCAGTAATTAAATTGTATGTATTGTTGTTATCGTGATTAAAAATAAGTGGAAATACTGTAAATGTTTGTTCTGTACTTTATTTTGTATAATTGGTAAACAACACACAACAGCAGCACACAATATTGACACTAACTAATCTTATTTGCTTTGACCGCAGCAAACTAATATGATATTTAATAAACCACCTTTTCATTTTAGCCTTTAATAATAATACTTTAGCTAATCTAGTCACTAGAACCTGCAACCTTTTCCCTCTCTGCTGATATCTGATAATCTGATAATCACCATCTTTCTGTTGTGATGACGGTTCTTAAACAGCTGATGTTTCACTGTGAGGATATACCCAGCTGATATACCCAGCTAACAAGTTTAGGTTGTAAGAATGTTTCCATAACATTTCCATTTCCAACAAGAACATTAAAAGCATTATTATGAAAGTTTAGCTATGTTTAAATTGTCCAGTTTTAGACACTGTATTAATGTCATTGCTTGGTTCTTAAAAGGTTATAAAGGAACTTTTAGAGAATGTTCTAAGAATGTTCCCAGTTAGCTGGGTAAACACTCCATAAATGACAGTAAATGCAATTATTACCCAAAGTAATATGTAGTGATCATTCTTTGAACCCTGATGTGTCTTAAAATACTAAAATACAATCTAAATATACAGCAGCAATTTATTTATCAGTTATTTTCTTTGCTTGATCAGAAACTTACCAGATGTTTCTATAGAAGACTTCTCAAAGGTGGACCTGAGTCAGTACAAGTGGATTCACTGGGAGGTGAGACCGTCCATCAGTTACCTTGTGTTTGCTTCTCAGATGTAACTCTCCAAATTCACACCAGTCCAGAACACTAACATAATTTAGTTCCTTCTGATCAGTGTTAACCAGTTAACTAGATGTCATTGTTTTTTCAGGGCCGTAATGCTGAAGAACAAGTGAAGATGATTAAGAGAGTGAGAGAGTATAACAGCAAACAGAACGAGAACAAAATCACCATCTCTGTGGAAATAGAGAAGACCAGAGAACCTCTTTACCAGCTGTTCTCCCATGGCGATGTGGTATGACTTCGCCAGTTTAACCAGTAATAAATGGTGTTGGTTAAGACAAGCATCAGTAATGAACTGGAACACTACCTGTTTCCTCTGTGGTTGTTTTCAGGTGTTTGTGAGTAAGGATGTGGCCAGGCACTTCGGGTTTGACTCGGCCTCAGCTGCACTGAAGGGTTTCAGCAATCGTTTGAGGAAAGGGTGAGTGAAATACAAGCAGAAGAAAGAACAGATGTACAATCAGACCCTGGTACACTTAACACACACACACACACACACACACACACACACACACACACAAACAAGTAATTTAAAGGTAGGGGAGGCAAAGTTTTCAGAGAGGCAAACAATAGCAAGCTAGTTTTAAAGCATAAGACTGTCTTCCCTTCAGAGCGCGGCCCCTTATGAACGTACATAGTTTGACAGGAACTACTTAGACCAAATGCAATGATTGGACAAACATTTGATGGTCCTGCAACTAAAACAAAGGAAACATATTTATATAAATATATTAAGACCAGTTAGTGATTGCTATCAGGATGTGAAGAGACTCAACCAGCATAACAAAAAATGACAAAATTGCCTACCCTGCCTTTAACTTTGAAACGACCACCAGATGTCACTACTGTTCAAAGAAGTTCAAATCCGAACCAAAACTCCAGATTGAACATGTGTTCTATATCAGTGCTCAGGGATATGTATTCTTTTGAGCTGTGTCATGTTTGTACTGTAGGGCGACCCTCATTTGTGCCTGGGCAGAAAAGGGTGCTGACGCTATGGGTCCTGATGGGATAGTTCTCCACTCTGATGCATTCCCACCCGAGAAACTTGTAGACACACTGGGAGCAGGAGATACATTTAATGCTTCTGTGATTTATACTCTTGCAAATGGTGAGGATCCTGAAACAGTTACATGAAGCCTAAAGCCACAGATGTTTTCATAACTTTCTGCTGAAACTCTGAGCTGTTGGGTTGTGGTCTGATTGTGCGCTGTATGTGCTGCATGTAACAGGGAATCTAAATCAGTTCAAGTCTTCTACATTCTGTCTTCTGCAGGGGGCGACCTGCAGGCCGCGCTCACATTTGGCTGCCAGATTGCAGGCAAAAAATGTGGCGTTCATGGATATGATGAAATTGTGGAGGGGACACGGTGAAGTGCACGGCTGGAATGAGACACAGGCATGGAGTCCCATGTGATCGGTCTGTTAGGAAACAAATGAATGACTAACGCTAACTAAATAATGTAATATGATGGTAAACACACATCTAACTAGCGATGGTTTGTTCTAATTATGCTCATGTGTATTAACACTGATTAATATAGTGGATCTCCTTATTTTCAAGAACAAATGTAAAATAACAATAAAGAGAATTAATGGAGCATTCTTGATTAACAGGTTGAGGCGAATAATGTCTAATTTTAAGCTCAATACAACTTTTCAGAAATGCTTGTACTACAACCAAAGGAAATGGTACATTTGATTACATACTGTATAGACAAACCGAACGGGTCCATAACTTTTAAACCCCAGTGTGAGTACAGTGTAAAGGAACAAATATGTTTATGTCAGTAAAGATACAGCTCATACAGCAGTGCTGAAGGGTAAATGAGTGAGTTCCCCGTCTCACTTTAACAGGCGTAAGTAGATTTCATAAGGTTGTTTTGGGTTATTCAGAGAAGTTCAAGGATAAAGTTTCCTGATTTTTACTGTGGAGTTGGCACATGTCTCAGCAGCAGTGAGGAGCACGTGAGTAAGGAAAGAACCAGGACTGTGAGTGTTTGAGGGTGAAAGACAAACAGGATGCGTGACATTTTCCCACCCAATATCATTCAGACACAGCTGGCCAGCACTTCACCACACCCGTCATGTAATAATGACACGCTGTCTGTCTGTAACTCAACACTGACCGTGTTGAGATTATCTGAGTAAAAACTCTTAAATCTTGTTTTTACAACAACCTTGTCTTCATGTTTATGTAAAAAATACTTTTCATCGTTTAATCTCTGTTATAATCGATTTCTAAGCTTTCATTGAAACGACTTTCCCTGTCGGGTGATGTCATCTAGGCCCGCGCAGGTAAAATGTGTTTTTAGTTTGTTTTGGACTGACTGTCTCGGATAATGCAACTCCTAAAATCTTGCACACAGTTAACGCTGTGATTTAATGCTGGGTAACGATAGATTGACAAAGGAGAGTTACCTTTGCGCTGCATTGAGCTGTTCTCAAGGGTCAGCTTGATCTTCAGACATCACATCCCTGTCAAAAAAAGAGATGCACAGAGAGATGCACAGAGTTCAGACACGCGCATTCAGGTTCTGCTCCATTCTGAAACGAAACGTCCATTTAGATTTAATTATTGGCTGAAGTGTGAAATGAAAACCCGGCTGCATTTTTACGTTTGATTCTTTTATTTTGGAAACGCGCCACGTTGCAGATGGGACGCAGTGTTGATTTTAACAGAGAAACCTAAACGTGTGTTTGGCCTTCTCTGCAGACTGGATTATGGCAAAGGAAAAATCTAAAGAAATACAAACACTTAAGCTCCCCGTGGTGGCAGAAGAGAGAAGGGCACGAGGTTTACTTAGCAACACTTTGTCTAGACCTCATGGATTTGACAAACCAGAGGTTTTATTCATGCTAATCAGCATCTCTGGATGACTTTTGATGGACACCCAGAAATGTTTGTTTTTCCGTTGTAGTACGGGGCTCTATTGTTTGTCTGGCTTCCAAAGTGGAAAATTGGATGCATTATGCGCCTCTCCGAAAACAGTTTGTGTGCACACGCCTTTAAAAATCATTGTAAAAAGAAGAACGCTGGGTCTTTTCCACTGACAACATGTTTAATTCACATTTTGCTTTGACAAATGAGCCAGCAGCTCGTGTGGAGCTTCTCCATGTTAAACAGAAAGACAGTGACGAAACCTGAAGGTCTCGCACCATCAATCACCACCTGGAATTCTTTTCAACAGAATCACGGTTCCTGAATACCGGAAAATTCACCCTAGTGTTTAAAACAATGAACAGTAGTCTGCATAACTTTGTGGTCCATAATGGCACCTGAGGAAACATGACTCAAAACCAAGCTCAGCACTCATTACCTTGTGTAAAATTAAATATCTTTATTTGAAACACACGTGTTGCCAACATACACATTCATGGGTAACAGGTTAAACCGTAAAGGGGAACTATAAAATCTGAAAACTGATTTCAAAGTCTCTTTAACATGTAAATAGAGGCTATGCTTTCATTTCTTTGTTTCTGGCGTAGCAATCCATTTGATGAGCCAGAAAATCGGAATATTACTAATAAATGAATTATTAAAGCTCTTATAAGGTAGCAGCCTTAATTTTCAACATTCTAGTCCACATGAAGGATCAGAAAAGTTTGAGAATTATGAAAAACTGTCTTCCCAACAACTGCTGTGGACATTGTATGAGTATCTGTTTCACACATACAAAATCCATCTTTGTTTTCTAGCAAAGCCGCATAGTTTAAAATTCTTTGGGTCGGTGTACAGTAAACATTCGAGCGAGACCACACAGACAGAGTCAGCTGATGAAGGACACCCTCACAATCCTCAGCGCTGTTGTTTTCAAAGGCACTTTGCTGAAGAGCATCAAGACTAAACTCTGTACAATGATTATCTGCAACTGTACTCCAGTCTGATAGAGCTGATGTGATTCTCCAATAACAATTTGGGAAATTGCAAAAAGATACTTTGCAGCCTTTGCTTATTGGTTAGTTCAGCCCTTGAAAATGTATGAGAATAGAAAATCTCTTTTGTGTTAAAGTATTTTTTGGATAACATGCAATTTAATGCTTCTTTCACTAAAACATTCAATATTTAAAAGCATTTACAGTTGCTGGTTAGAGGCATGGATGTCCTACCCAAAACAACAAACCACATTTCCTTAAGTAAAAGCATTTTTGACAATGTATTTCCT
This sequence comes from Botia almorhae, assembly GCA_036877575.1. Taxonomy (NCBI): domain Eukaryota; kingdom Metazoa; phylum Chordata; class Actinopteri; order Cypriniformes; family Botiidae; genus Botia; species Botia almorhae. The sequence goes on from JAZGTJ010009452.1 coordinate 11,606, forward strand.
AGAAAACTTGGCACTTGTAATAAAAATGTAGATAAAGAAACAGAATTAAGGCACATACTCTACATTTAAAGACAATCCCTTAACTGTAAGTAACCCTAGTACAAATCTTAAATCGTAAAGAGATAAAGGTGCACAGGAATTAAACATTCACAGCAAAAATACGACTTTCATTAAATCTCCGCACACCCCTAATAATTCCGCACACATCAGCCTAACCTATAACCCTGACTGTGAGTCGAGCTCTTTGGCAGAAGAGTTCTTTACCGTGCAGTGGCCTACATGGGAAGTCAAACAGACCTCATGGTCATCTTCGGTACATGAAAGATGATTCATAACTCATGTCTGTGATTCGTATAACATGAAGAAATCTCAGCAATAACATCATCGACAATGGTCGCACAAACCTGCAGTAGTATTTGTTACAACACTTCTTCGAAATGTGGGTTAGGATTACAAATCAAGGGCAAAAGTTCCTCCATTTCAAATCATATCCCCTGTTGAAGCAGTTTACAGGAGGTCCGACAACATCCGTAGGTTTGAAAATGCATCACCATCCCAGGCAGAAAAGCATCATTTAGTTCCATTCTGGCCCTGTCGTTGTTCTGGTCATCTAAGTCTGATTAGACTCAGTGCTCTGTTGAGATGGGCCCCTCAAGGGCCCCTAATACATTTCATATAGAAGCATACCACTGAAGATAGTTAAAGGCTCCACTGAATGGGCCAGTTTGCCCATGACCAGATCTATGCAGACTGTGTCGCCAACCTGAAGGGGTAGGATGATATTGAAGACAGCCAGAGAACCTGGTGTAGGTTTGGCCTCAGCCATGGGTTTGTTCTCCAGACCTTCTGGCTGGTAACCCGCCGAGTCTACGCGGGCCATGCCGTAGTTTGACTTGGACAGCACGGCTTCAATCTTCTCATTCTTGTGGCCCGTCAGGATAGCGCTAAAGAAGTAACGACCATCTAGTGGTGCGGTAAATATACCTGCAGGTTGAAGACACAGAAGATAAAGGGTCTTCAATCGGTCCTTTAAACCACACAGTAGACCAGTGAATAACCAATAACCAAAAGTGGAAATTTAAGTACACCCATCGAGTTGTTACCTGTTCGTGGATTATAAAAATCTCCTTCGTTCACAAATATCTTATCAAAAACAATCGTTCCAGATGTAACCATAGGATTCGTCAGAGCGGCTGAGAAGGACAAACGGGGTATATTGGCATCTGCACCAGCCGGACCTAAAATGAAAATGTTTAAATAATAAAGAAATGTACATGTCAAAGAAATATAGAAAAAAGGTTCTCAACCGTTCCTGACTCTAATTTTACCCAGATTTTACACTCCAATATAGACCCACTTTACACACGTCAGCTTTAGTGATCAGCTGTTGACCTTTGACCGAACTACTGACCCCATGCTGATGATCACTCAGCTAAACACATGCAGCATGACTGGAAGACTTCTGACTCCGACACAGACTGACACTATTCAATTAGTAGAGGCCAGTGTTAGTAATGCAGAGGTCATGAGGTCAATGCCCAGGAAATGCATGCGAACACAATAGACAATAAATGTTGAATGCTGAATATAATGTTCATTAAAATGTTTTACAATCTTCTATAAAACTACTCTACCCAAATATACTGCTTTTAAATGACCCCTGCCTTCATTTGTTTGGTGAGCTGCACCAACAAAATATCCAGCAGATGAAGATATTTAAACTCAGAGGAAGAATATAAAGCATATAAAGAACTTACCATTCTCTCCTCTGAGACCTAAAATAGGAGAAAGCAAAAAGTAAGTGACTGATATTGTGTCATTGAATAGACACACACATGAATAGACAACAAAGAAGATTTCTCACCAGGAGGTCCTTTTGGCCCCGGTAAGCCTGGTATACCTGGAGGTCCATCTCTGCCTGGTGGTCCATCTCTACCCAAAGGCCCCTGTGGACCAGGGAGCCCTATTTCTCCCTGTGGGCCTGGTGGTCCAGGTAAACCTGTGATAAGAAGCAACATAATTATAAGAGGTTGTTTCTTTCCATGTTCACTGAAGTAAGACAAGTTATGCCAGTGGAAATTTATAAAGTATAAGATCCTACACAGGGTCAAACCGCTGTATGTAGAATGCAAATCACAGGACTTTTGTGTTTACATGACTTTTGAGATTTTAAAGGAAGGGTGGGTGATTTTTTCCAGAAACATTTTATTTTATGCTGGTTGAAATTGAAAATAACATTCTGATAGCAGTCACTAAGTAAATTAATAATATTTATATTCATATAAATATTTATCTTTTGTTGGAGATGCAGGACCATAAAATGTTGCCCACTCATTGCATTTGGTCCTGCTTGCCTGTCAAAGTATGTATATGTTCAAATGTTGGACGTGGTTTTGGAGAGTGCTTTGAAAGGAGTACGGGATCTTATGCTTTCAAAGCTAGGTTGCTATTGCTAGTCTCTGAAATTGTCTACCGTACCTTTAACAAATACGACCTTTAACACTTTAAATCAGACCTGTCAAGTCTTGCTCAGTCAAGCTCTGGAACTCCTTGAGGATGTGGACCATTGAGGAATTCAGTCTCTTGATGTTGCCATGGATATCATCCAGATGTGTGTTCTGGAGGATTTCAATGAACCCGCTGTGTGAAGTCACTGTGTTGTTTAAACCACTGACGCAGCTCCACAGGCCAGACACATGTTTGTTTAAGCCTTCTTTGATCTTCTGCAGATTGTCTGAGACAGAGTCAAGTCGACCACAAACCACTTCGAGTTTAGAAAGTCTCTTATCCAAACCATCACCGGTCCTCTTGCAGTCACCCATCTCAACCATGAAGCGCCGTACATCCCGATCCATATTGTCAAAGCGTACCCTGCTATCTTCTATGTGCTCGCTCATTTCCTGCTGGATCTTGTCGATTTCCGAAATGATCTTGTCCTTGGTGTTACCCAGGTCAGTAACCACGCTGTCGTGTTTCTGGATCGCGTGCTCTAGACCTTTCAGAGTGTCATTTATGGAACTGAAGGTTAAGATGACCTCTGAGAGTTCTCCACGAATGGACCTGAGGTCACCGTTACTGCTGCTGATGACGCTGTGGCCATCCAACGGTTTTTGAGGGTCGTCCAGATGACCTGTTCCTGAGTCAGTTCCTGTGGGAGTATTCAATGTGATCTTGCAATGACTGCTGCACTTCTGTACTTCCTCTTTCAACTGATCCACTTCCTCCTTCAAACCGGAGCACACGTCCACGCAACCCGTCTGACCAGAGTCGAATTTACCTTTGATGGAGGTAATTTCCTTTTGCCATCGGTCCATGGCATGGTTTGTGATGTTCTTGAGCTTCTTCAGGTCATCTTCCACCGTGCTACACACATCACAGTTCTCAATCTCATTGACAATTCTGTTGAAGTGTTCCCCGTTGTCTCCGGTTAGCGCTTTGATTTTGCGAACGTCATGGCTGAGGTTGATCACCCTATCCTCAAGGGAGTCACCAGACACGGAGAGATCCTTCAGTCTTGTGTCAAACCTCTTGATGTCGTCTTCATTTGCAATGACTCTCCACTCCAAAGACTTCACCGTGTCACCTGGGCTTGGGCTACCTGACCCAGAAGCCGAGCCTGAACACCCAGAGCATTCGCTTAACCTTCTGTCTAAATGGGATGTGGTGTTCTCTAGCCGAGACAAGCGCTTGTCAAGATCAAACACAGTTTCCTTTACAATTCCTATGTCAAGTTCCATGTCACCAATCCTGTCTTCCTGGTGTTGAAGGCGATTGTTGAATTCATTGCGAAGATTTCTGAGTTCCTGTTGAAATGAGTCGCGTATGTTGGTTTCCATATAAGCACAATTCTCCTCTGTTCTCTGAACTGTGTTGTTCAGACGTCTCTCCAGATTTTGTAGATGATCGTTGAAGATGTCCGTCACTCCTGGGACTTCTCCCTGTCCAACTCCTCCTCCTCCAAGATTTCCACCACCGCCAGTTCCTGCCAGTTCCCTGTTGAGACGGTCCTGCAGCTTGTCGTAGGCCTCTGATGTGGAGCTTATCTTTCTGTCCATGTCATTCAGTCTACCTCGGAGGTCCACCAATGTGTCACAGCAGCCTTGAGACCGGCTGAGGTCTCGCCGTAAGCCATCAAGAGTCTGGCGGTACCGTTGGTCCATGGCACTGATCTGCTTTTCCAGTGCTGAGATCCTCTCTTGATCTTGCTGCTGTTGACGCCTCAGGTCCTCCACCCCGGTCTGACAGGCAGAACAGGACAACGTCACCCGGCGTTCGAGTTCTCTAAGGATTTCCTCCTTCAAAGTGTTGAATTTGCTTCCTCCAGCTCCACCCTCATCCAGATCATTGCCTCCTTTCCCGTTCACTAGATGGTTGTTGATGCTGACTAAAGTCTTGTCGTGAGCTTGAGTCCGGTTGTCCAGCTGATCCAGCTTGGTCTGAATGTTATGGATGGTCTCCTTCATTTCAGGCTGGGCAGCATCGGCTGGTGTTTTCCCGCCGTTACTGCCGGGTTTACGCATTTCCTCCTGGAACTTCTCATTCATCCCACGCAGTGATGACTGCAGGTCATTTAGGTCTTTGGTTAACCGTTGGATTTTGTCCTCCAATTGTTTCATCTTTTCATTGTCACCTCTCCCTAGACGGAGATACAAGGGCATGTTTATTTTTATACAAGAAGTAGCAAATTACAAATAAAGTCCTTACACAGGATACACAGTCCAAAGTCTCAAAACAGAAAAAGTCACTCTAGCAATGTTTAGCACTGCAGCAGTGGCCATGTTTAATATTATCATTAATCATATGTTTAATAGAAGCAGAATACAGAGGTAGCTGGAACATCAATATGGTCAGAAAAAGTTAGAGGTGCACAGGAAATGTTGCTAGGGTGACGTTTTCCTGTGAGACTCTCCAGCACTAAGAAACATGATAAAACAATGACCCACCATGCCCTCCGTTCTGTCCGTGACCAGTTCCAGTTTGTCCTGGTTGTGACGGTTTAGGCCAAGGTCTGGCTGTTGAGATCTGAGTGGTAGATCCCCCGTTTGGCCCATCATTGCAGTCTTCACCGCTGTATCCATGGCAACACTTCCACTCCATTTCTGTTACCATTTTGTAAGCCACCTTGTATCTGGGCCTCATGTAGGTCCTATATCTGTAAGACACACGAAAACCGAATAAACCAAAGCCACATCCTAACAACTAATTTTGGTGAGCGTTGCATAAAGTCCTGTGTATTTTCCAATTTAAAAAAAAACTGAAAATGAGGAAAAATAGTTTTAAACTGTTCAAAAATACTTTTCTGGCTTGGTATGCTCATTACATTACAGTTCATCATTTTGTGTATTGTTCAATATCTTCCACAATAAACACTTTAAAAACAAGGTTGCAACATGGTACAAGTCAAACCCGTTTCTGTGAGAGTAAGAAACGTGTTCAAACACTTAAACACATACACAGACTGTATATGATGCTTTTGTTTTACATTTAGGTCTAGTTACTGCACAGACATGTGCTGCCCAGCTGTTTAAACTACAGCGTGTCTTGTTCAATAAGGGGCCGGGCGGCAATGTTAAAAACAACTGTTTTAGCTATTAAAAAGGGTCATAATAATGCTCAGACTATATATTTACATTTTTTGAATAAAATATTGGTGGTAAATATAAGCAACGATACTGGAGACACTTACCTTACCAAGCAGCACTAATTAAAGGGATAGTTCACCTAAAAATAAAAATTATCTTATTTACTTACCCTCATGTCACTCCAAGTAACTATGTATTTCTTACTACAGCTGAACACAAGTGGAGTTAAATACAATCCTGCCTGTATCACTTTAAGAAAAAATAAAGGCGCTTTCTCAGTTCCTCAGAACATTGGCTGATGTTCTCTCAAACTTCTTAAAAACATCTTTGCAGTAATGTTAGTAGAACTTTTATTACATATATTGAAAACGTTATTTTTAAGTTGTTAGTGAAATGTTTTTAAAACATTACACAATTCGGAAAAGATTGAATAATGTTCCAATAACCAAGCGACAACATTAATATGTCCAAGAAACTTAAACATTCTTAGCACATTCAAAATAACATTTTAAACATTTTTTTAACTTAATGGAAACATTAGAGAATGTTCTTACAATCTAAAATTGTTAGCTGGGTTGTGGTGCACACATTCCTTGTGTTGATTTTATGATATATATTTACATCATAATTCTATCCAAAAGGTTCACTGTGTCACATAAATAAAGGAAAGCTTTTCAAGGTTAGCCTTGAATCCATATACTGTACTGGCACCATGAAAAAGTGGAATGGTAATTTCAGAATTTCTGTATTCCCAAGACTATTGGTTACATTTCACAAGCCACTAAATTTTTGTCTCCTCGCTTCATGACCTCTATGAGAAGAACAGGGTCTCTCTGACCTATAGAGAGAGTTCAGAAATAAGTGGTGGTATTTCAGCAGGGTTAAAGACTAATTCCTGTGGTGAACTGGTGTAGAGCTTGGAATGGCATGCCACCTCATTCCACATACAGTAGTGTGTGTGTGTGTGTGTGTGTGTGTGTGTGTGTGTGTTAAATCTAAAGAGTCAGATTAAGCTTTTCCAGCTGGAGTGTGTTGCTGAAAACCACGATCGACTGCACACATTTTCTAATCCTGGCGTCCACAAACTACATTATGTTTATCTCTCCACTTGTTGACATTAGATCTGCTGTGTAAACACCCAGCTAACAATTTTAGGTTGTCAGAACATTTCCCTAACATTTCCATGAAGTAACACAAATGTTACAGATTTCAGATAACACATTCGATATGGATATGGGGACATACTTACACAACAACGCGGGCGCACTGGACGCCCCAGGCACATGGCTGATAATCCGGCTTTACGTACGTTTCCACTCCATCCTCCACCACACAGCTCACCGTCTTGGTCACCACATACGCACACCAGTTTCTGTTGAAAAAAATACACATACAGCAAACGCTTGCAGAAACACCAGTGACTCATCATGCACCACACAGATTTCATCCAATCAAATGCTCTTTTGAATGAGAATGACCCTCCCCCAACACCACCTGCAACCACCTTGGCCTTAAAAGAACTTTGTAAAGTTACGAAAATATGAAAAATTCCACCCGTGAGACACACAGCGATACAACTTTAAAAACATGAACCAATGGAGCTCTCCAAAGATAGAAACCCATTTATCTCTTCCACATGTGTTCAAACTAACGTCTGCGTTAGGTTTACAGGAATTTCCCTCACTCGGAGATGTCCTCAAGTCACCTGGCTTTATAAATAAGCAGAGAGCTGCAGATAAATGGTCTCGCAGTTCTCTTAGCGGCCCCTGACACTCGCTTACTGACAGCATAGTGCTCTGGAGTCGAGCCGTTGCGTTCTCTACGCTGCATGCTCTGAGAATTTAAACATCTGTTGGCCTTCATGCTGACTACACTTCACGCTGAGAGCGAGCTGGTCACATCACATATCTCATCTTAGGTTTCGCCCCTGTTTTGTTTTAGTCTACTAGTAAGGGCAACAATCTATGTGCTGGTCCGCTGTGCGTAACAGATGTGGTTTATCTTGTGTGCTTGTTCGCTGAGTCCTCACACAAATGAAGATTAAGTTACACCTCGGACCACTGTAATAAAAGATTGTCATCAGTACACGCTGGCTACAGTGAATAAACTCAGTGTCTTCTCAGGGAGCATGTAGTATTGTGGGACAATGAACACTGTAGTATTGTGGGACAATGAACACTG
>JAZGTJ010009453.1:0-16565 GCA_036877575.1 Botia almorhae
CAGTCACAGTAACAGTCACAATAGCAGTCACAGTAGCAGTAACAGTCGCAGTCACGGTAGCAGTAACAGTCGCAGTCACAGTAGCAGTCGCAGAAACAGTTTTGTAGTGTTGTCTTAAATTCTGAGGACAACTCTTTTTTTTTACCCGCAATGCATTTTGATTTTGAGTGTACCTCCGATGTACGATCACTTACTGTTTCCCATGTTCCAATATGAGACGGCTGCCTGACTGGAGTTAGCTTGAGGGTGCTGACAGTATCCCCACCTGAAAAAGCTCATAAACTTGTGTTTGTTCTTGTTGCCAATTATTTTCCACTTTTTAAATAAACAGATTTAATGAATGTGACAGACAGTATAGTGCTTTATATGTTTTATTTTAAAATAGAAATATTAATGTAGCATAAACATGACAAGCAGTTCTTCTCTTTATTGTCAACAAACACAATAAGTGTAACAAACTTGACAAACAATGAGAAAATAAACTTTACAGTTTAACGATCCACCACAGGACAGACGTAATGTTAATGACAAAAATGTCCACAACAGTACTGTCCAACACATGGTCAGTGTCCGAAATCGCTTACTGATTTTTGTTCAAATGTCATTTGCTTTATAGGGAATAGTGAAGTTTTAGACACAGCATTTGTGTCTCAGTTTACTGATATCTTGTGAGGGTGGATTTTATAGTTGACATTAGCAAAATGGCTAAAACAGTTTACAACAGCTTTCTCATAAAGATCAGACTATTTCTATGTTTGAATTTGCTTGTTTAACTCAAGGTCTCTACCAGGTGTGTTTGTGTGGGTGTCATACGTCCTCAGCCTCACAGAGGGTCTGTTGAGGGTCTCTTGCTTTTTAATCTTTTATTTAAAGGGGTTTCTCAGGCCTGTAGTTTGTAAAAGTCTTGTGGTGTAAATTAGTTGCTTATGTTGCTTAGCTGAGGCAGAGCTACTTCATTGGAAGCCCCTTTCTGTTTTTGGGGCTGTGCGGGTGCCTTTTGTCACTAATCCCATCCCATCCTTGACACCAGAAGTTGGCACGGTTAGCATCTTACCCAGTGACCTCCTTAAAAAAGCAGCACAGTTTCCCTTTGCTCATTAGTAGCACAATTACCCAGCATACAGCTGGGCACGGCCGTCGGACTGGCCCATTCCTCATTTCCGTCTGCTACCGTTGTCTAACTTACTGTCACTGTATTCATTGTCACTGCTTCTCCTTGCCAGAATAAGGAAGTTGTTTATGTAACATGCTCAGAAACCATGCAGAGTGGGCATGCCAAAAGTGCTGTCACAGATCCAGACTAGTAAACATTGACTGAAGCAGTGCTTTCTGCACCTACTGTTTATTTGCACCTACACTATTATTTAAGCAATAGGCACGGGCTTCCCCTATTCTTGCCATCTGACAAGCTGAGAATAGTCAGAGGCAATTTCTCAGAGAGGCTTACAGAGCATCTGAAGGGTTCTGCGCTTCTGGTGGTGTGAGGGGCAGAGCACTGAGGCAGCCCCAGCTGTCCTGCTGCTGTATTCTGATCTGCTACATGTTTCTTCTCCAGCCGTCTGTCAGGCAGCCAATGGCAGGAGGCGAAATGTGGCACTCGAGTTCAGTGTGTCAGTGTGGGTAGCAGTCTGCGAAGGGATGCAACACACACACACTGCAGCACTGCAGCACTGCCCTACTTTATCTTTCTCCCCCACTCAGCCACACACAGGCATACCTCACCAATGCCTATTTGAACAAATTGTCGCAGATGCAGCCCTGTTGCAGCCCTGTCTGGTTCGCGGTACGCAGTCATAAGCTGCAGTGATGTGGAGCCATAAAAAGCATATTCAGTTATGCAATACAGCCATGCATCCATATTCACTGTATGCAGATATAGGGAGGGGTGTGGTTATATAGTGTTCAATAAAGTCGGATATAAACACGATCAATCTGTTTTTGTCACAAGCATGTTTGCCTTTGTTCATGAATCAAGCGCACAAATGCAGTACATGCTTTCCCACAATGCAAACAAATGCACACATAGAAAAAACCTCATTGCATAAATGATCCCACAGTCTGTCACCTAGAGTGTTTTCTGTGATCTCTCTTCTCATTTCTACCCACTTCCCTCCCTTTGGTCATCTCTTTTTTCCACCCAGACGGCTAGTAGCTAGCTTATAAGATAGCTTACAGCCTTGCTGCACTGTCTGGGTCATGCCAAGCTAAGCCTCTCTTCCTCTCATTAAACAGCAGCCGAGTAATCACAGTTAGTGAGCTGGTTAACTCTTAATGCAAAACAGCTAGCATCGCATGCGCTAAAGTGACCTCGTCTTGTTGCCGAAGGTGGACATGCAGAACAGAAGGGATGTCACCAGCTTGTGTGCATGACCTAGCTTGTCTCCACTGTATATGTTTGTGCTGGCCCAAGATTACCCTTCCTTGACCAAGTACTGTAACCTTAATTGCGCTTAGTGAGACAGATATCGCACTGACAGAAACATATATAAGACCTGTTTCATCAAGGTGCTGGTGGAAATGAGCTGTACTTCAGTCACTGACAACCGGGAAATCATAATTGTGGCAGATGTGAGAGGGTTTTATAGCTCTCATTTGTCAGGAGACTTAAGGGTGTCGTAAGATTAGGGTTCATGAAATATGTTTCAGATGTTTCTCTTTAAATTCTGAGGAGAAATACTGCTGTGAGTGCCGTGGCTTGATGACAGTTTGAGTTCTGGAGAATTGTGATATCAGAACAATTATAAGTAAACGTGTGTGTACATGAGTTCACATTGAAGTGCCTGAATTTTAATTGAGCATATTTCATAAACACAGAGAGGAACAAGCACATATTTAGTTTAATAAGTATCTTTATTGATCAGGATGTGATAAAACGTGCAGGCCCTCTTAGAAAGAGTCTAACAGGTAACAGATATGTTTGTTAAAGTTGTGTGCTGACAATGATCTTCCATCTGTCACTCTGTCTGGGCAGCAGAGGTCAGGTCATGTGTGCATTGGGAGGGTCAGCCTGAGGGAAACCGATGAATAAACAAACTAAATGATGCTTTTTTTTAAATGTGAAACTGCTAAAATGTTTTTTGGGAGGGTTGGGTTTAGGGGATAGAATATATAGTTTGTACAGTATGACAGTCATTATGTCTATGGAAAGTCCCCACAGCTTGTACTTGTTGTCAGCACATCATTTTGTATAATTAAAAGCATAATGTGTAACTTTGCAAATCACAAATCAAAGTGACTTGCTCTAAGCTTTGGTAGCTAAACAGCATAGAAATTAATCCCCACCTGTGGCTCCTGCGTGTTTCTCCAGATGTTTCTAAACTCAGCTTTTGAGCTCGGATTGTGAGCTAGCTTGTACTCGAGGAACAAAGGGGGACTTTTCTTTGTGCTAAAAGAAACCCCATAGTCCCACTTGGGCCACAAAAGCACATTTGCCTTTAGATGTGTTGGATCCATTGGTGAATCACCAATAAGCACTTCCATCATGTTCTTTATGATAGTGTGCCGGCCCACAGCAGTGTTGAAGAGTAATCTACATACTTAATGAGGACAAAATCATTACCTAAATATTTGTGTAGGTAATTATACAAAATTTGCTGGAATTACAATTACAAATAGATGATTATAAAATATGCTTTGTGTTTTAGCATCCATCAGAGCAACATAAAACATAAGGCTATATAACAATCTGTTTATTGTTTGTTTAGACAAACGTCTGTAATGACTTAAAATGCTGCTGTTGATCAAAGTATAAACGTGACTCAATGAGCAGAGATGTTTGATGTACACTACACACTCACATATATGTGATGTACATGAATACAATGTAGATTTTACAAGTATTTTAAAACAGAAATTCCTGTTCTTAAAGTGGTGGGCGGAGGGCTGTGTAACTGACATAAGAGATGATTTTAATCTCACAACGGCCAAATATAATCCCACATATAAATCAGTGTGTAAATTCAATGTGTCAAACCATCAGCACGGAACCCATGAAAACTCGCAGTGTGCACACTGAACAATAAACATGTACTGCACCGAAAAACACACACAGTTACTTAAATCAACACGTGTATATAAATGCATGGCTCACACGGTCTCATTCATTGAAATGAAGCAAGAAGAGACAGTGAGTTCATATAAAATGTGTCATGTTGCTTTTTAATGAGTCCACATAAAGGAAAGGGCGGGGCTCGCCGAGTTTCGCCTGGACTCGGTCACCTCCCCTCCATCAAGGATCCGTCCAATAAGCGCGCAGTATGCAAATCGGAAGCCAGCCGACCGGCCGTGGGTGACGTCATGCACACATACTCCCCGGTAGTGCCGTGTCTGGCAGCGACGAGTCAGACGGCAAACGGAAGAGAACGGAGTGCGTGCGCTGTACGGGAGCGGTGCGCACTGGAAGGGAATATCGGCATTCCAATAACTCCTGTCTCCGGGAATAACGCTCATTCCGTCCGTCCGGGATTGCACTGATTTCTTTTTTTTTACTATTTGGCACCAGTGGGCGCTTTAAAACCGACCCGTCCCAGCTCAGTCCCACCCTCCTCCTGTAGTTTCCCCCTCTTTGTTTCCAGACCTCTCCAAGATGCCTAGTTCGCTGTTCGCCGACATGGAGCGGAACAGCGGCGGGCAGGGGGACGCCCTGGACGACCAAAGAGCCCTACAGATCGCGCTGGACCAGCTCTCCCTGCTCGGACTGGATAACGATGAAAATTCCCTGTACGACAACGAGCCCAGGAAAAAGAGCATTAACATGACCGAATGCGTCCCCGTTCCCAGCTCCGAGCATGTGGCTGAAATTGTCGGCAGGCAAGGTAATCAGCTTTAATTTAAAAGTACACCAAATGCATATATACATTGTGTCATAATGTGTTATGTTGCTATAAATAATACAGTCATATAAGTGATGCATGGATATTATACAGGCAACGCAATGTAGGTTAGTCTATTTTCAGCTGCACTGCCCTCCTTGTGTCCGACAAAACAAAAGCAAGAGAGTAGTTACAGCATTGTGATCGCACGTCTCCTCGCTTCTCTTCATCGCCATCATATGATTTATACACGACCCTTCTGTTTATCTCTGATTAAGGGCTGTTTCCTTACGCACTGCTCATTTCTTTGTCTCCACGGGCTTTGTTTACATTCCCTCGCCCTGTAGGTTGGGAATATACTTTTTAAGCTGGAAACAGTCTGTATTATTATCAGACTGTTATTATTATTATAAATCTAGATCTTGAAGAAAACACTCGAAGTTTTCTTGAAGAAAATAAAATATGTTGTATTGAGACACATAATTGTTCAAGTCAAGTTGTTGACAATGTTTTATTGGGTCAAAATCTTATTTTGCAAAGCTATGGAAAATCCTAAATTCAGCTTGTTTTTTTCTCCCTGTGCTATTTTTGACCCTGTGTGTCAAGTAGCCAAGCATGTGGTTTGAATTTATGCGCCACCAAAAAAAAGAGGTGAATTGTTGTCTCCAGACTATGTGCTTTGCACTTGTCTTGACAGCATCCATTTGCTTGTAGGTGAACACATGCCAGCATCTCAGTGGAATGTTTTTGCATCAGATTTCAGGGGTCTGTATATGTTTGATTTATTCATTTTTCTTCCGATTTTAGGTTGCAAAATTAAAGCCTTAAGAGCAAAGACGAACACATATATCAAAACTCCGGTGAGGGGGGAGGAGCCTGTCTTTGTTGTGACAGGCAGGCGAGAGGATGTAGCCATGGCTAGGAGGGAAATTATCTCAGCTGCTGAGCACTTCTCCATGATCAGAGCCTCACGGAACAAAAACAGCAGCCCAAACGGGAGCCCCACAGTACCCGGTCCTCCCAATCTTCCTGGTCAGACCACCATTCAGGTGCGAGTACCCTATCGGGTGGTGGGTCTGGTGGTCGGACCCAAAGGTGCCACCATCAAGCGGATCCAGCAGCAGACGCACACCTACATAGTCACACCCAACCGGGACAAAGAGCCAGTGTTTGAGGTAACGGGGATGCCCGAGAACGTGGACCGTGCTCGCGAGGAGATCGAAGCACACATTGCCATGCGCACGGGTGGCCTCATTGAATTTACCAATGAGAACGACTTCCACGCCAACGGCACAGATGTGGGTTTTGACCTGCATGGGAACGTCAGTCAGTGGTGTAAGCCCAACATCACAGCCACCTCCACTCGCAAGCCTTTCTCCAGCTACCGCAACAACAGCTCCAGCTCTCTGGGCAGTGCCTCCACTGATTCTTACTTTGGCAACAACAGCAGCTCTCGGCTGGCCGACTACAGTCCACCCAGCCCCGCCCTCAGCTACACTGCCTCCAGCAATGGTAACAACAACAATAACAACATCAACATGAATGGCAACGTCAATGGATTTGTGTACAGCAGTGAAGTGATCTCGCCTGATTGCACTGATCTGACCTTTGAGTCCTCGGCAGGGTTTGACTCCACCCCTGCGCCGCCGGGCCTGACGTGGTCGCGGTATGAGTCTGGCATGAGCACCGCTAACAGCAGCACCACCTCTTCAGCCATTTTCTCCACCAATGCTTCCACTAATGCCAACGGGTTGATGGCCAGCCAGCGGAGGGCCAATGGGGTGGGATGCATAACTCCACCCAGGTTGTCCCCGCCATTGCACCAAGCTAATGGCGTCACAGAGCACCCGCTGGCCCGGCGGGTGCGCAGTGATCCGGGCGAGGACACCCTCAGCTTTCCTGGCTACTCCCCTAATGGACTGTCTAATGGCATGGTGGCCCTTTCAGAATCTCATCATGCCGGTGTGCCCTCTGACTCGTTCATCTCTTCGTCCTCTTCATCCTCCTCTTCCTCCTCATCTGGGACAAGCCGCAAGGGCAGCCGGGACTGTTCGGTGTGCTTTGAAAGCGAGGTGATCGCGGCCCTGGTGCCCTGTGGCCACAACCTGTTTTGCATGGAGTGTGCCAATCGCATCTGCGAGAGAAACGAGCCCAAATGCCCCGTCTGCCATGCTGCAGTTACTCAGGCTATACGTATATTTTCCTAAAACGTGAAGACGTTCCTCTTGACTACAATAGCAACAGACAGAATGAACAAACAAAGTCTCCTTAAGGCTTTACGAAATCCTAATAACGTGTTATTATATGTGTATATATATATGTATCGTTTACCGTTCAAAACTTTTGAAACACTTAAAATGCTTCTCATTTTAAATTCTTAAATTGTTCAATCTGAAGACATTTGTGTAAATGTTTACAATTAAGTGCAGACATATTACTATCTGTCATTAGAAAATAACAATAAAAAAATTTAAATTAATGATTTAGACCAAATAATCTAGTAAAATCAGCCAATCAGAGCCTAAAATAGGTTAGAACTTCTTCAGTATTGTTTAAAAAGCATCTCTTGGTGACGGCTCAAGAATGATTAAATGGCAAAAAAAACATTTTGTTGTGGGCAATTGGTGACTATTGAAGATGCCAAAATATATCTTAAATAATTTTGAATTTTCTTTGGTTACAACATAATTCCCCAAATTACATTTGTGTTATTTCATAGTTTTGATGAGTTTAGTATTATTCTAGAATGTGGAAAAAACATGAATAAAGTATAAATGTTTCAAAACTTTTGAACGGTAGTGTATGAAGAGCTGAAGTATCCAAAAAGGGACATTCCATGTTTATACTGTACTGCAGCTCGGGACAAATATTTTCAACATCTAATGCATGTTTTAAAAATTAAAGTCTAGTAATCAATAGTTTTAGTAAATCGTACAGAAACAGAAATGAAGTTTTGGAAAGGGCAGCGTTCCGGGCCTGAGGTACCTTAGTCAGTCTTTTGATTTTGCCGATTGAATGTTCTGCTAGCAGACCATGAGCGTCTGAAATCTGCTTTTATTCTGGCAGGAAAAAGAGAACAGCAACATATCCTACATATATATGTATAGATAAACACAAAATATTCATGACATTAATCCAGACTGAAGTATTTTATTCTTTTTTGACTTGAAAGATTATATTTCGTATTGCAAAGATGTTTACAAATATTTTAATTTAAGTTCAGTGAACTTCTTTTGTAGCTGGGTTCAAATATCTTTTAATTTTTTAGTATGGCCTTATGGCAATGAACACTGTATTATTTTAATATCACTTGAAATATGGACGGCAGTTAGGACCACACAATGTATATTTGCATTAAACAGTATTCTGTTGGGATGGAGGGTTTCTATGGTCAGCAAAAAACATTTTTTGAATCTGTTTCACCCAGCATATTTTTTATTCAGTAATAAAAAGCCTATTGTATTCTATATTATTACAAAATGTTGAAATGTATAAAACTTAGTACATTCGGCCAAAAAGGAACTGTTTAAGCTTTCTTAAATTTGTATGAATCAGATTCCAGTGGGTATCGCAGAGTTCTGTTGCACCCCTATAGGTTTAGGACTTCTATTTTAATACATTTGTTTACCACTTGTTTATGTATATGTAGGTGAAGTTACTTGAGCGTTTATGTATTTTATTGATCAAAGTTTAAAAACAAAGTATATTTTATTTTATGATAAAAGGCCTGTAACCTCATGGTCATATACTAATATTATATTTGCTGAAACAAAATTTGAGAAATGTATCAAGAGTTTTATTTTTCTGACATTTAAAGTTCTACATGATAAAACTGAAGTAATGGTGCTACTTCATTTTTTAAGTATTTCTACATAAGTCCAATAAAATGGTACACGAATAAAGAGTTTCTTGTGTTGTTTTGTAAGATCTGTGCCGCCTTTACACGTTTTTTTTTCGAGTTCATTTTGGTGTATCGTTTCTTGACTATGCTGAGATTTGAAAGTGAGAGACGGCGCTTGTTTTCAAACTGTTTCCCAGCAGCCTGAGGACGTGTGTGTCCGCTTCACACCAGCTTCTCTGCAGTGACATCACATCTGTTCTTTAATACGAGCCTTTAAAACATCAGTGGCTTTATCTCTTGATGGTTTTTCACAGATACAATGATGAAAAAGGAACATTTTAAATGTTGATGATGTCATAATTTGTGTGTCTGTCGTGTTACACATTTCTGAGTTAACAATGAATTTACTGTTCATGTGGAATATCAGTACTGCAATAAGTGTAGCGACACACTGAGGTCAAGAGTTTCAGTAATATCAGATTGATTTTAAAGATGTTCTAGTGCACGTTATATTACGGTTACGTTTTGTGTTTGCAGAATCCTGGGTTTATAATTTATAGCTTAAAGCAGGATTTGCAGTGTGGTGTTTTTTGGTGGAAAGACTGACTTAGAATATTTCCTGGTTCTAGATAATAAACGCAGCGTTAACAGGCTTTAATGATCACTTCAAAATGGAAACATCCAAATGCTGGCTTCATAAACCAGCCCTCATAAACCAGACTATTAGGAAACAATTCTAGTGTGTGTACAAAAGAGCTGACGTGCGTTAGACCTAAATTCAGAACACATGCCCTTCTCTACATTTACAGTCTGAAGTTTGACAAGATTAGAATAAATAGGAAGCAAATATTTTGACTTGTCTTTAGGTGGGTGTGTTTATGTTTTATGCATAGGAGTGAGTGAGGTTCTGCCTCAGAAGTGCTGCCACAAAACTGTAACCTCTGAATGTTAGTCTTTACTCTGATATCTATAAATAAATCTATAAATGATCATATATGAGTGTGAGAAAGACTAATATTTCATAGCAGATATAAACATTTGGATTATGTAAGAAAAAAAGGTTTAAATAATACATAATAAAAATAATACAAAAATCCTCTTTGCTGGTTAAGTGATTAACAGTGTTAAAACATCAATATTCATCCAATCCAGCCATCATATATCAAATTAATGATGTCACTAATTAAATATTTTACTAACGTTAAAACATCTGTCAGTTTGGAAAATGTGTTGAAAACTGGCGATTTTCCCAAACCTCAGGATCTAAGTGGGAAACTGAGACTAGGAGTAAATGTGTAAATCTCCCAGTAGCCTGAGCTCGATGCAACGGGGACGTTTTTGTAGGTCATAAACTGTTGGGGTTGTCATTGTGTGCTGGAGTGGCCCTCATTTGATTTGACTCTTACCATCTAACACTCTGCTGCTGCTCGCTAACTAGCATCCGGGATTTCTGTCAGCGTGAGAGTGCAAGACAGCCATTCCTCCTTACAGCCCTCCTTCATCTACATAATGTGCTGATAAGCCTATACATCCAACCACTGTCAGCTATAACAACTTAATTGTCCTTAAATTACCTCAGAGTGCCCGGAAAGCTTCTGGAATCAAAAGGGCAATTGCGACTACAACTGCTCAACGGGAGTGATTTGCTGAGGGAAAAACTATTTAAATGGCTGCAATAAGCCCCTGGGGACCGTACAATATTACTGGTGATAAATGCTCCTGGTGACTGACCAATCAAAGCAGAAAGAAAATAGCAGTTTAAAAGAGGAAAATATGCCGGTGTAATGTTACTTCTTTCAACTGAGTTATTT
This sequence comes from Botia almorhae, assembly GCA_036877575.1. NCBI lineage: Eukaryota > Metazoa > Chordata > Actinopteri > Cypriniformes > Botiidae > Botia > Botia almorhae. The sequence goes on from JAZGTJ010009453.1 coordinate 10,464, forward strand.
AAATCATACGCTTAACTTTTCCTCATGTTTGTGTGTGCTGAGCTGTGTGTTTATGGGGGTTAATGATATACTGTACTAAGATCAATCAGAGGGGATTGTGAAATCCCTTCATATGCAGCACTGTGTGTAGAAAAAATGACAAAGCAGGAACAATGTCAATTACAAATACACTTCAACGTTGAAAAATGTGGACAGTAGAGTAGGTTTAGGACAGACACCAGTTAGAAGTCACAGGTAACAAGCTATTGTCATAACACAACCTTATCTGCATACCATTATACTTTTTTAAATGGCATGTAAAACATTTCTCAATGTGATTTAATGGACAACAAAAACAGCACGTTTCTGTGAGGTCACAGTCATGCTATACCATCATTATACACCGGAGCAATAAATAATCACTCACTCTGTTCCTGCAGTAAGCAGGAAAGCCAGCTGTGAGCTTGCTGTTTTTTTCAGTCTCTGAGCAGTGGACATGATGCGTTTACTATTGATCTCACTGGTTAATATATGTGTGTACAGCTGCAGAGATCTGTCTGCTACAACTGATGCTATTGTTCTCTTCATAAAACAAGGGCATTTCTGATAATGATGACAAATACAGCCATTCAATGTTTTAAAGGCCTTATAATATATATATATATATATTATAATAGAACATAATGATATATTATAATCAACATTAATGTATAAAATAAACAATAAAGTTACAAAACATTATTAATATCTTGAGTGTTACTTCTATTTTGTTTTATGAAGCAGAATTAACAATATAATGAATCAAATATTCAGTTTACATTTTAAACTGATTACATTAGTGTTGCTGAAGCTGACTCATCCTGCTATCGTTCAGCCTTTATAAATTATCACTTTTTAAGTGCTCTCAAATTCTCTTTATGGATTTCATTTTTGGTTAGATGTTTACTGGTGAGGCAAGTGCTTTTCCTGTGCTTGGCCTGGGTTTTTTTTGTCTAATGTTAGTTTAGGTTTGTCCTGTGTCAAAATTGACGCACAGTTGCCAGCATGTAAGGTAGCTCACTGGGTTTCAGTCCTGCAGTTTTACTTTAAAAAGTTGTATTACGGCCGTACAGAACTATATCTTTAAAAAACCTGAATTTTAACATTAGAATAGATATTACCCACTGCATATAGTGTGATTACTAGTCTGGGGGAAATGAGTGCAATTTTGATCATTTCTTTGTCAGCATGGTCCAATGCACGCCAGATGAGTTGTGTTTGCTCAGTGAAAGCTGCTCAGGGGAAGATAAAGCTGCTGTTATGGGTTTCTTTCTGGTTAGTGGAACCAGCACTTGAAAACAAAAGCATTTCCACTAAGCAGCGTTTTTACTGGCAAAGATTAACTAAAGGAAATCGCTTGAGGTCCCTAAAACACAGAGAATCGTTTACAAGATGAACCATCCAATGATAAGTAGCTGGAGAATGTTGTCATCTCCTCCAGGAGCTTTACAACCATGTTTATCCTGTAGAAATATGGAATACACAATCACACAGGGTTTTGAACATATATAAGCTTGTACATGAACATCCTTCAGAAAACATTTTTTTCAATGTTAAGGAGAAACGCAAGGGCCAATTTAAAAACAAATGAACCCTCTGTTAGGTCATATGAAACCCTTCCATTTCCTTGAATTGTTGAGATGCAATTGCATGACAGAGGACATTGTGGGTCAATAAAAGAAGACTTCCTCGTATCCTATAATAAGTTGAAGTCATCTCTGGGCCGATAAGCTCTTGCATGGCAAAGTGCTTCCCAGGAAATATGATATAGCAGCACATATAGCTGGCAGCACAAAGCTTGATTAATTTGAGCTCTTATGTAATGCTGCATGCTTGTCAACAGTGTGGAGAAAGAAGGGTGTTAATAACCGGGAGTGAGATGCAGAAACAAGACAAAAGAAGCTAATGAAATATAGCTGCTGGGTGCATTTTTCATAGCAAACCCTTTTGTTTCTCTTGCTGAGGGATTTTTATTCAGAAAGTGCAATTACGTAGGCGTCATAAGTCTCCAGATTAGTAATTACCGCCTCAGTTCTTCAGAGGACTTGGGAATTAAATGGGAAAAAATCTTTTATTTTGCTACATTTTGCCCAAGGCTGCTCGCACTCTTTGCCAATTACATGGCATTTTATCTGCTTTGTTTTACTGGAGTGTAATGATACAAAACTCGCCTGGTTCTAACTTGGACAGGACCGAATGTCATGGGTACCATTTAAATCTTGATACAAATGCTGTTTGTCAGCACCCCCGCCTCTAAAATGACATGTATTCTTAGCTGATGTCACAGATCCCTCGTACATTTTTGAACTTCCCATCCAATCACCTTGTGTGATCAATCTCACCTGCCCCAGCCAGCCTCCACTGTTTTACATCTGTAACTCATCATTGTTATGGGGTCATGTCCAACATTAATGGGTCTATTTATATCTGATATTAACAGTCTTCTCTGATCACTTGTGAGGGGAGGAGCTCTGATTTTGTAACTATACACTGAATAATACACTGAACCACTCATTTGTCAACGTAAATATGCTGTTGCTTGTGAATGTGCTGTAAGTGACAGGAGTCACTGCTTGATATCTCAAACTCTATTGTATTAATATTAATTGTAATTAATGAACACAGTAGCGTGATGGTGATCAGCAGCACAGATAAACTTCTGTAACTTTTATCCCCAAACACACTCTGATTACATTCATTCATCATTACTGACTGATTTATAAGAATTAGATTAAAGAGGCTCTCAGTGCAGATCAGAGCTGTGTCTTCTGTGATTGGCTCAGATGTGCTGTATTGTTCTGCCAGTTCAATGTGTTTTTAGATATTGAGATATTGCTGTTGCTTAAGTATTAAGATTTGATCAAACCCATAATCCTCAATGTTAAACCTCAGCACATAACTCAGACCAGCCCTGTGCCACCAATATGAATTAACTGTTGTGCTTCTGTAAACATTCAGAGAAGTTTTCCCCTGACAGACTATAAAACAGGTGAAAAGTCCTCAGACGCATATCTAGCAAGCAGAATATCACATACACATCAGGACGCTGGACACTTTTGACTTGGTTCAGAAAGCAACCACCTCAATCACCACTAATAATCAACCACTAATCACTTTAATTGAACATGCATAGTATTTATTTTCATATCTATATGACAGAACATTTATGACCAGTAAGCTGACCAGATGCCAGTCTTACAAGATACAGACAGTGTAACCGAGAGAGAGAGAGAAGACAAATACTTTGCAGAGAGCAGACAGAGCTGTAGGTTTGTTAGTGTGTTAGATGACTGTGTGTGTGTTCCATTCACACCTCAGCTTGCTAATCAGATCAAAATCAGGCCTGTGTGCGGCTGCACCTGCCGATGCCTGTTTCCTCTCCAGCCTGTCACATCTCACTGCTGTCTCGCTGCTCATCTGGGCATATGGCTGCTCATCACACCAGCAGCGCCAGCAGACATCTCACAATCCCTCGAAAAACTGCAACTGTCTTACCCCACAAGTGCATCTGCATTCAAGTCACATTAGCACAGACACAAATGGGTCATTAGTATTTTTCTGTAATGTTTTGTCATGGACCATACACTACATACAAATTACAAACGGAATAAAAGACCTGCTTTTTCTTTTAATATCCTGTTTCACTGAGATGACGAAACTAAAATAGATTCCCAATGCCCTTATTGTGGAAGTAACTTGATACTGAGGTGAGAAGCCAATGATTAGTGATGTACACTTTTTAAACTGTTAATGATTTAAACTTTTAGTTTGACATGAAACAGCTGATTCGGTAAGAGTTCAAGTTTGATGATGTGAATAAGGTATTTTTTAACAGAGGTTGGTGTGAATCATAAGATATATCTCTCATGCTAATCAATAACTGTCTCCATAAAGAAATTTGGAAAATAATCAGATTGTATGAAATGGCTATTTAGTTGATGCTCCAATTTACCTGAATGGCATCAAGCATTGACATGTTGACATCTGACATTTATATAGTTGTGGGATTAGAAAGTAATTCTTTGTTACATATTTTTGACATAAAATGATACTAGTCGACAGGAAGTAGCATTGACTACGACAAATTTGGTATTGTAGAACTCAGCATGACCAAAAAATAGTTGCATAACAATGTTATTTCAGCCATATGTTTTACGCATTTTCATAAATGTTATATCTTTTGAAAACTAGGTGGCACCAGCCCCAAATTTTGCAGTCATCTTAGATTATAGTGATGATGAACCATATCAAGTTTCATAACGATACCCAATTGCGTTTGTTGAATACTGCATTTCACGACAAAATTTGGTGCCCAAAATTGCTGACCATGAATTCAGATACTGTTTGACTCCTTATATAAAAATATACAGGGGCATGATTTTAGACCAAAGTTTTCAAAAGTTATAAGCAAAAATATGATTTTTTCATATCTCTGGACCAGTAGGTAGGCGGTGCTGTGATGTGCATGCACCCTAAGTTCATGCCTGTGATGACACATGCCAAGACTCATGTCAATACACCAAAGCATGGCATAGATACAGCCTGATATTCTTTTGTAATGTTCTCGCCATGGAATCTGTAGATGAGGAATAACAAAAATGGTAAAATGGTGTCAACACGAATTCCATTTATTTTTGTCTGGGTGCTACATACCAAATTCTATGCAAATCGGACAAACACTTGGCCTCAATGAACCAAATCAAGTTTTGTAATGATACTTTCATGCATTCATAAAATACAGCAAAATTTAAAATGGTCAATGCCCAAAATGTCTGACCAAGGCAAATTCAATATTGTTTATATATTGTATGCCTTAAGGAATCAAAGGAGGCCATCCTTATGATTTTAGGACAAAGCATTCAAAATTTATAAGCAAAAATAGCAATATTTAGCAATGTATAGCAATTTAAATAGCAATGTTTTATATCTCTGGACTGGTGAGTGGCGCTGTAATGAAACTGGGCATGCTCCCTCAGACCATAGCTATGATGACATGTACCAAGTTTCATGTAAATACACAAAAGTTTTGCAAAGATACAGCCTCATATTATATAAAATTTATTGAAGTGGTATACAAGAATGCTTAGATGTATAGAAAATATTGTCTCTAGATGTTCCAAATTTCATGCAAATCAAACAAATGCTTAGGAGGAGTTACAGGAGAAAATGTACTCCTGTAAAATATCAGCTGTCTCAGATATTCTGTCCATCACCCCTTTATCTCATTCAGCACTAATGTACCCTTCTTCCCTCTTAACTCCCAGTGATAAAACACTGCAATCATTTCTCCTCTGATCTTTCATTTGCCTGACAATAGTCTTCCATCCTAAACCATCTCATGTGTTGATGTCTCTGTGTGAACCTCCTGGAGATCAATCCTCTGAGAATCCCTCTGTACTCTCATGACCTGAGACACCAGCATCTGTGTTTCCTTCAACACGTTTCTGGAAATGCTCTTGAATATCGGCATGGTTACTTTTATTTTTTAATATACATTTCTTTTGTATGCTGACAGAACAATGTAAGTCCATCAAGATATATGAGTCTCTTAAAATAATGAAAGTGACACACAACGAGAGCATTGTTAGCAGTGATGGCCGACCCTGTTTGTTAGCAATAGTGTTTGTAGTCACACTTAAAATTATAAAATGTTTTGATTACAGTTCATATATGTCTGAGAGAATAACAAACAGAGTGTTTGTACTTTTCCATTTTCCTTCCTTTTTGTTTTGGTGCCTTTTTGATGCAATTAGTGATGTTAGTTACACCATCAGAAAACTGGAACACAAGTCATTAAAGACACTTTTGAGACACTAGCAGCTGTAGAGGGTGAACATCTGCACTGGATCAATGTCCATCAGATTGCCTTTTCAGTGCCTAAATTTCAGCATGTCAGAATTGTAACTGTTTTGTTGAACTGCTTCTTTAAGGTCTAAAAATCCTAAGAGGTGTTTGTAAGTTAGGAAGTAGTAATGATCGTTAGCTTTGCTGATTAGCAATGAAGCATCAGGAGTTTGCAGGATCTCTTTGGGTTAGAATGTATTTGTGCTCTTGTATGTGAATATCATACTTGTAATTTGTTGG